>JAJONR010012925.1:0-15654 GCA_029582245.1 Solanum etuberosum | reverse complement strand
AGACCCAAATAATTATTTTGAGAAATTAAATTATTTATTTCATTGATGCTGACTGCCGCAACATCTTCTTCAATAAATTTTTGAAAGGCAGTAAAAGTGATACCTATATTATTTGGTAAAATAAAGGATGACTGGGGTGGATAGATAATCTTAATAATATTACCAGTTCTATCTTTATAAGATCATTCAAGAACGTTGATGTATAAAGGTAAATAAGTGGTTATGAACCAGGGTACAAAATACATGATTTGATTATGTAGAGCACAAGTTTCATAAAATTCTTGAGAAATATTATTCAAATCACTAGCACTATAAGTGTCAAAAAACCATGTTTTAAACCGGTTCCCTTTATTACTCAAAAACTCTTTCTGAATGTACTTTCTTGCCAGTGATCATGGACTAAAATCTATTTGGTGTACATTCATCATTAAGTTTTATTCGGATCAAAATTCATTTCGGATACAGAAGGAATATCCTTATCAGAAATATCAGAAGAATTATCATTAGCTTGAACAATATTCGTTCGAGGATCAATTTTTATTTTATTAACAAGTTTATTATTTTGATCAGCAGATTTAATATAATATAATATAATATAACATATATTTTTTTATTATTTTCAAATCTTTTAAAATACTTGCTTATTTATTAAACTTAAATTAAAATAAAACATATATTTTTTATCATTTTCAAATCTTTTAAAATAAACTTACTAAAATAAGATAAAATTAAAATATCTAACTTAGACATAAAAGAAACATTTAAGGAATGAAAAATAGTGTAAAACCTTATGTTCGATCAAAAATTACGTGTCTACATATTTGAACCACCATAAATTTCTTTTCTCCATTTGTGCCAATAAATCACCATTAAAATATCACAATAGATCACAATATTTGTACGCAATTTTACATTACAAATTTCATCTAATTTCACAAAGACATTGAACAATCACTTTTCATCCTTGAAGACTATTGAATCTTTGTCACCTTATTGATTGTAAATAACCCAGAAAAATGAAAAAAAAAACAGATCTACCATAACATTACATTTCCGTTCCTCTAGGAAGAAAGCAGATATGAAAAAAGGAAAGAAAAGTGAAATTGGAGATGGCTGGGAAGGGGAGAAAAAAAAATGGGGGTTGGATGGGGAAGAAGGTAATGGTAATTACAGAGAGAAAGAGAAAGAGAAATGGGGTGGGCTAGGAGGGAAAGAAGAAAAAAGTGATTTTTCAAAATTTTCTTTTATTTTTGGTCTTTTTTAAAAATAAAAAAAAATATTTTTAGTCCAAAATTTGAAGTTCACGCTCCTTCTAACGCGTGAAATCACGTGTTGGTGCCAACTCAATAATTAAATTTCCATATAAGCTTGGTCAATGGTCAGAAGGGCTTAAAATATTAAATTTCATTGAGTTTAAGGGTTCAGTTGACAAATAGTCAAGTAAAATGGTTCAGAATACAAACGCATTCAAGTACAAGGGTCCGCCAGACCATTTCGCCTAAAGAAAATATGTTTTTAAAAATATTTTTTGCAAGATCTTTTATGGGTCAGTTTGGACTACAATCTATTTTTTCATGAGCAAATTGAAATGAATTGAACTAGTAAATGAATTGACTAATAATTATTGAGCTAACACATACAATAATGTACACAGTTATATAAGTACTAATGAGGTTAAATCCATATATTAATCCCTAAGAAACTTGTCGAATTGGTTATCTAATTTTGAATTATTACTCCGACTATTCAACAAGTAACAAACAATTTTGGGAATTTTGATTTATTATAGCAAAATTTAATTAAAAGAAACACTAAATTTAAAGTAAGTTGAAGATTAGTTTGATCTTTGATGTAATTCATATTAGAAGAAGATTTAGGATCGTGGCAGTTTTAATAATTTGTTTGAGTTATTCAATCGCCGGTATAATCTTTATTCTAAGTTATTAGTTGCAAATTGATATTATTGTAGACAGTGAAATTTTATTGATAAATCCATATTAAATTTTGGATTAATACATAAATTCATGATATATTGACCAAGTCAAATTATTGATTAATAATGTCGGATTAATATTTAAGTCAAAATATATGACTTAAAAAAAGTCCAAATTACATTTGGGTCAGTCTATTAAGTTGACAAGACAAGCCCAATTCATGCTCTTCAAGCCCAAGGTCCTCTAAAATTACTTGAAGACCGAAATACCCTCAAAACCCTAGCTCACAACTATATAAAGGGGTCCTCATAAGACCAAAAGAAAAAGAAGAGAAAAAGAAGCAGACACACAGAAATACATAGAGAATCCTTTCTCTTCAGTGGTGATCTGCAAGTCTTCCGCATACAAAGAAGTATTCGCTTCAAGTGTTGAGCCGCAAGTATTCCATCAAATCAAAAACACCCGTGAAGAGAAGAATCAGGGGATTACATATCGTTTCTTAAAGATTTTATAAAGATTGTAACCTTCGCATAAATTCAAATACAAATACTGTTGTTTGCTTGCTATTTTCCTTTCTTGTTTGTTGTATTTTAGGATTGAAACTTTATCAAAGAGGCTATCAAAGATAAATCGAGTCCACGTCCAAGTCTCTTCTCACATATGTAAAGCCGTATTCTAAAAGAATTGATAACCTAAAAATACATGCTGGCTATCAACCTCCTAAGTTGCAGCAATTCGACGACAATGGAAATCTAAAACAACATGTAGCACACTTTGTCGAAACTTGCAATAATGTTGGAACATATGGTGATTATCTTGTTAAGCAGTTTGTTAGATCTCTCACAGGAATTGCTTTCGAATGGTACATAGATCTTGAATCTAGTTCCATCGATAGCTGGAAGCAGATGGAGCAACAATTCCTTAAGCATTTTTATAGCACAAGGCGTGTTGTGAGCATGACAGAGATTACAAATGTCCGTCAAAGGAATGATGAACAAGTCATTGACTTTATAAATCGGTGGAGGAGCTTGAGCCTTAACTGCAAAGATCGCCTTAGTGAAAGTTCTGGGATCGAAATATGCATCCAAGGTATTCATTGGGATCTTCGTTACATATTGCAATGCATAAAGCCTAAAATATTTGAAGAACTAGCAACGCGTGCTCATGATATGGAATTGAGTATGACTTCAAATGGAGATAAAGAGTTGTCCAACTTCAAACCTTACAAAGAAAATAAAATTGACATTGAGGATGAGGACAAGTTTTCATCCGAAACCGATATTGAAGAGTCTATGTAAGTTGACATGCTCCTTGACGTACGAGCCTAAACTGCAAGTTATAATGCTCATCAACGCACGAGCGTAAACGGAATGTCATGAAGCTCATACAATTCGATCTAAGTTTTCAAGTTTTGAAGCTCCTAAAATTTGAGTAAAGTCTTCAAATCAAAATACTCCTCTGCACACGAGCCTAAAATACATGTCATGAAACTCATCAAATTCAAGCTAAATTTTCAAGGGCTCCCAAGCTCTGAAGCTCTTGAAATTTGAGTTGTCTTCAAATCAAAATACTCTTAGCTCATCAAATTCGAGCTAAATCTTCATGTCATAAAGCTCATCAAATCTGAGATAAATCTTCATGTCATGAAGCTTGTCAAATAAAAGCTAAGTCTTCAAGTCATGAAACTTTTCAAATTTAAGCAAAATCTTCAAGTCAAAATGCTCCTTGACACACGAGTCAAAAATGTATGTTATGAAACTTATCAAATTCAAGCTAAGTTTTTAAGTCATGAAGTTTCTCAACTTCGAGAAGAATATCTTCAAGTCTCAAAGCTCATCAAATTCAAGAAAAATCTTCAAGTCAAAATACTCCTCGATGCACGAGTCTAAAATGCATGTCATGAAGCTCATCAAATTTGAGCTAAGTCTCAAGTTTCGAAGCTCTTCAAATTCGAGCTAAGTTTTCAAATCATGATGCTTCTCAAATGTGAGCCAAGTCTTCAAGTCACAAAAGCTCCATGAAAATGAGTTAAATCTTCAAGTTGTTACTTTTGGCCCTCATGAATTTAAATCTATATGGTCCCAAAAAAATTCAATAGGTTGAAAATCTTGAAATATGTGTCATATACAAATTAGAAAAAAAAACTCACATGTTTTGCATTGAAGTGTAAAGTAAATATATTTTATTGCTTCAAAATTGCAAGAGTTCTTACACATCAACAATCATAAGGAAGAGATAAAAAAATAGACATATCATCCTATACAAAAAGTTTGAGTAGAAAAAAAAATCAAACGTCAAAAAGTGATTTGTCAACTCGTCTTTATCAAGTTTGCATCACCTCTTCATCAAACATCATTACTTCAAATATTTTTATGTATCGATGTAGCCATAAGCGAGCCTCTATCTTTGGCATGGGGGAATATTTTGAAGTCTGATTTGTGGAGTTGATCATGTGACAAGTAGTTTCTCTTCAAAACTAGGACAGACTACACCAAAATCTCTTTTCCGCCAAAGCCAAAACTACAAAGGAAGAGGTACAAAGTGTGATTCATCACCAAGCTTCACTTTAGAGGAAGATACACTAAGTGTTGTTCTCACCAAAGCCGCAATTGTAGAAGAAGATGCACTAAGTGTGGTTCATCGCTAAAGCCGCAACTCCAAAAGAAGATGCATCAAGTGTGGTTCATCGTCAAAGTCGCAACTGCAAAAACAAAAGATGTTTCATGTGTGATTTCTCATCAAAGCCGCAACTCTAAAAGAAGATGCACCACATGTGGTTTGTCATCAAAGCCGCAACTATAGAAGAAGATGTACTAATGTCATTCGTCGCTTAAGCCGCAATTGCAAAAGAAGGTGCGCCAAGTGTGGTTCTTCATCAAAGTCACAACTACAAAAGAAGATGCATCATGTGTGATTCGTCATCAAAGTCACAACTATAAAACAAGATGCAATAAATGTGGTTCGTCGTCAAAGTCGTAATTGAAAAAGAAGATGTATCATGTGTGGTTCGACATCAAATGTGTGACTGTAGAAGAAGATGCACTAAGTGTGGTTTGTTACTAAAACTGCAACTGCAAAAGAAAATGCATCAAGTGTAGTTCATCGTCAAAGCCGCAGTTACAAAAGAAGATGCATGAAGTGTGGTTCGTCTTCATCAAAGCGACAATCGCTAAAATATTGCACCATGTATGATTCGTCGTCGAAATTGCAACTACAAACGAAGATGCATCAAGTGATTCCTCGTCAATTATGGGTTACCCCTCACTTGTTTTGTATGATATTGAAACTGTTTACAGTCCATCGTAAACTTGCAAAAAAAAGAAAAGTGATGTGTCTCATGGTGCCAATTACATGAAGCTTCTAATCGGCATGAAAAAAATTGTGGCATATGCTCTCGCACTCGTCATGATGAATATGGTCATATTCTCTTAAGAGTTTTGTATTCTCTCTCAATGTAGATGATGAAAGAATTCTCAATCAATACGAAACTCAATAGGCGGCTCTTCGGTGAAGATGCAGAGAAGTGAACTCATGAATGTTGTTCAAAATTAGTTAGATCACTAACTTTAAAGAATTAATTTTGGTCAATCCATAAGAACTTTGACTTTGATTTTTGGATATGTTGTAGATTTAAGATTCTATTTTCTATAGACTCAAGTCTCTCTCCTACATCAAGATACAAACGTTTTGGTGAGACTCCACAAATCTGTAAAACAATAATGACAGAATTGAAGATCAACTTCTAAAATTAATTTTCGTCAATCCATGAAGTGTTTTACCTTATTTTTTTTGGATATTTTGTATACTTTGATATCTAGTTTCTATAGAATCAAGTCGCTCGTCATTCAAAATCTCCTACACCAAGATAGAGATGTTTTGGTGAGACTGCATAGAGCTGTAAAAAAAAAGACAGATTGGATAACAAACTTGAAAAATCAATTCCCATCAATTCAGAAGAGTTTTGATTTTGAATTTTGTATTTTTCGTAGATCTCTGAGTCTAGTTTCTGAAAAATCAAATGAATCATGATTTTGACATTTCTACAACAAGATATGAATTTTCTACCGCAAGTATGTTGTGCTGAAAAAAGGTGACAAAAATTGAGTTTGATATGCCTCAAGTTGACAATCAACTATTGTAAGAACATGGGTATTTATAGAAATCAAAAGTACTTAAATTGTGTTCCTACAAATTATGAAAAAACCATATTTGAAACAAAATTATGGTAAATTTTCCTAGGAACCAAATTATGGTAAGTTTTTATAGGAATCAAGTTATGGAAAATTCCATTAGAATCAAGTTATGGAAAATTTCCATTAGAATCAAATATGGAAAGTTTTGAAAGACTCCATAAAGAAAATATTTCACGAATACTTCAAGCCTTGTCTTTAAAAGGTTCGACAAGTTGGACGCCGCAACAAACCTCGAAGTAGGGGGCATTTTTAGACAGTGAAATTTTATTGATAAATCCATATTAAATTTTGGATCAATTCATAAATTCATGATATATTGACCAAGTCAAATTATTGGTCAATAAAGTCAGATTAATATTTAAGTCAAAATATTTGACTTAAAAAAAGTCCAAATTACATTTGGCTCAGTCTATTAAGTTGACAAGACAAGCCCGATTCATGCTCTTCAAGCCCAAGGTCCTCTAAAATTACTTGAAGACCGAAATACCCCCATAACCCTAGCTCACAACTATATAAAGGGGTCCTCATAAGACCAAAAGAAAAAGAAGAGAAAAAGAAGAAGACACATAGAAATACATAAAGAATCCTTGCTCTTCAGTGGTGATCTGCAAGTCTTCCGCATACAAAGAAGTCTTCGCTCCAAGTGTTGAGCCGCAAGTATTCCATCAAATCAAGAACATCCATGAAGAGAAGAATCAGGGATTACATATCTTTTCTTAAAGATTTTATAAAGATTGTAACCATCGCATAAATTCAAATACAAATATTGTTGTTTGTTTGCTATTTTCCTTTCATGTTTGCTGTATTTCAGAATTGAAACCTTAGACACATACAATTACTTCATGATATTACATCGGTAACTTGAAGACAAATCGACTTGTAACACCTTGGACTTCGAGAAATAGCTTAAAAGGACAAATGGGCAAGTCCACGAACCCAAAATGGACCTTGGACCCTTTATGAGACCTTAAGACGATCCGTTTAGGGGACCACGGCCCGTCTTGAGCATCGTGAAGGACTGGTCAAGGCAGCCAAGGTGAAGGTCACCTAGACGAGCCACTAAACGCCTCGTGATGACTTGTACGGTCCGTTTAGTGGTCCGTACAAGTCACTCATCAGATTTTAAGTTTTGGGTCAACTTCAAATAATCATATATCTCAGAACAAAATGAATTAGGTGGCTCATGACCTATCAAATTAAATGTCTTTGTGTCATCTTTCCAACGCCACTTTACCCTATTTCAAGTTTGGAGTAAAAAGTTATGCCCATTTTAGTGAAGCTTTGCCAGGCAGTTGCAACTTGACGACCCACTAAATGGGCCATGAAGCATTAGACGGCCCATGAGGCATTAAATGGCCCGTATTAGGCACCTTTTCAGTTTTATAAGTTGGGGTTGTTTTGGTTTTTCCCCTATGCGTTTGGTACTTAAACTACGTTGTTTTAACCTCTATTCTAAGTCTAAACTACGTCGTTTTATACCAAATTAAGGGCTTAGAAAGTGTTAATAAATTATTTTACGTTCATTAACACTTCAAGAAATTAAATCAAGGTTCCAAGAGGAAAAAATCTAGGGTTCAAGCGTTCTTCAAGTTTCTTCGAATATCGCCAAAGAACTTCGTTCTTCCAGGTCAATAAGGCTATCATAGTGTTGGACTAGTTCGTCTTCACGCCCTACATCTACTTTTAAATGAGTAAAAGAGTAATATAGGGTTCTATCCTTAGATTTCAGTATTCTTGAGATGAGTTGATAATGAGTTCTGAATTCTTGAGTTGTTGATTATTGAATTCTTATTCCTAATCATTGAATTGTCATAAAATGTAAATTGTGATTATTGAGTTGATTGTTCAGCATGAACCCTATTTTGAGTATTCAGTGAATTCTTATTGAGAATCTTTTAAACAAAACATTATTGTTTAAACTGAGTTTTGAGGAAGTAAAGAGCAGTTTGACAAAGAGTATAAGGGAACTAAGTATTTTCCAAATGTTTCGTTTTTACATGAAGAAAAATAGTAGACATTTTTTTGAGAAAAGTTAAAAGAGTTTTGAGAAAGTTTAAGTACGGAGCAATTACCTCTTAAAAAGGCCCATTTTGAGTAATTATCTCAACCCAAAATGTATTTTTACATTAAGCAATGAGAAAACTTTTTTTCTAAATGAACAATGAGTTTCAGAGACATTTCAGAGCAGTTATCTTTTTTAAGAGGATAGTTTGAGCAATTATCTCAAACCAGAGAAAGAGTAACGTGTTTATACATTTTAGCAAAAGTATATATTATTGGGAATAATATTGAGCACCGATATGGGGGAGAGTTCAGACAACTCACAGCCCCATAAACCATATCTTGCCAACATGGGTACATGATCATACTTTTTAGATGAATCCTTAGTGCCTTCATGCAGAGCTTAGTGGATCCACTTAGTTGAGGTGTTCTATATCCCGACACGATATAAGACTGTTTTGGAAGCGTGGACAAGACTTTGTATCATCACTTAGCTCATAATGATGGTTGTCAGTTAGAGAATCTTCCAATAGAGTTAAAGTGTATTTTTATATATCACTTATTATGTTAAAGTTCAGAGAATGAGAAAGTATTTTGTAAAGTTAAATGGTTTCATTCCTTTAATTCTTTACATTGAGTTGAGTTTATGTAATACCTATTGCAGTCATTTCTTTCAATTATTTCGCCTCGGCTATATTACATACTTGTGCATGTACATATGTCATTCGACCTGCATCTTTTATGATGCAAATACATGTGTTCAGGATCATCAACACGCGTTTCGTTGAGATCACTTTGTGCATCAAATACCTTTGGTGAGCCTCTTTGCTTTCCGGAGGATATCACATTTTATTTTCTGTTATTGTTGAGTTGTCGTGGGTCTTGTCCCGACATCTATCCAATATTAGAGGCTTGATAGATAGTTAGAGTTGATGAGTCTCTCAGTATGTTTCTTTCTGTTTTGAGAACGATTACTTATACTTTATTAAGTATTTTCAAACATTTATTTGAGTTGAGTTTAATTGAGACTATTGAGTTAATATTGTATTTAAAGCTTCTTTATACTTAAGTAAGTCTTCTGCTAAATAGTCAACCAAGCCAAGGGTTCGCTTGGATATCAGAAATAGTTCTCGAGTGCCGGCCACGTCCAGGGTATAGGCTCGGGGAGTGAAAAACTTGGTATCATAACACAGAGTTCAAGAGTGCTAGGGTGTCTATGAAGCCGTATTTGTAGAGTCCTTATCGGTGTGAAGCGCGCCACATCTATAATTGAGAGATTACGACATTCAGGAATATTTCACTTTCTTTTTACTCATGTTCGTGCGATAGAGTTCAACTCTATACATGTTTCTTCTAACTCGTGCTTACGCGTGGCTGTGTAAGACTTACCATACAAACTTTCTTTATTTTATTAGATTTGGAGGGAAAGTTTATCCAAGGAATTTTCATTAAATGAATAAAGGCTATTTGCTAAGACTTTTCATATGGGAAAATTGAGGAACTTACATAAATCCACTAGTTTAGGAGCTAATTACTTAGATACACTCTAGTTTGCAATATTGAGTATCTTACCAGATTTTTAAGCCTCCAGATATATGTATCTTGGATAATTGCGGTAACATGTAGATGTAAATTATTCTAGATACATTGTATCCAAGAGGATTTGGATGTATATGGAATACATAGAAAATCTCGCTCGCCCCCCTCGCCTCTCTCCCATCTCGATCGTCACTCTCACATGTATCTGGTATCTCAGATACATGAGAATCACTCCAGAAACATACAAATACATGTATCTAGTGTGATTCACATGCATTTGGGATACATATGAATCTCGCTCGCCTTTCTCCCTATTTTTGTGTATCTAGTAGTGAAAATACATGTATCTAAGTATAAGATACTTATGAAACTCTTAATTAGTGGTAAACTAGAGTAAAACCTCACTAAATTAATATAGATGTGACCGTAAATATTATTATTTTGTAGATATATTATTTAATCGATAAATTAATAATTATTAATTTATAGAGTGTTTTGAGATTTAACCTTGGGATGCTCAAATAATAAAAACTTTCAAGATGTATTATCGGAATAAATTTTATCGTAGGATATTAGAAGGCTATGAAGTGGGACATGAAACCGATCCAAGAAAAATTAATGTTTTGGATGCTATGAATTTTGCAATTCCAACTTTGACGACAAATGTTCAGCAAAAGACAACAATAAATTATTTTCGACACTGCAAAATATATTTGTAGGATGAAATCTTAGAGAATTTAAATGAACCCATCCACTTGTGAAAAACGTCATTTATGAACTTGAAGTCATGATTAATGGTCTCGGTTAGCGCAATAAACTGGACGTCAATAACCTATTGAATTATCCAAGTGAAAATGATACATATTCAGTTGTTCAGAGGTTAGACGAAATCGGGATACCATAAAAACAATGTTGACGATGAAATTGTAGATGATACAATACCTTTAGAACCAGTTATGCGTAAGGAAACACTTATCGTATCTAGAACTCTTCACAATATTATGATGCAGTTCGAAAAGAAAACACCAGAACTTTTGAATGCAATAAGAAAAGTTAGAGATGAACTTCAACTAGATTTAAAGTTTAACAAAAAAACAAAACACAATAGAATCACATTTCGCTAAATCGTCTTAGATATATTTGTACTTTTAAAGAATTATTAATTTATATATTAATGAGACCATATATTTATATAGGGGTCTTCTGAAAATATATTATCTTGTCGAAATAAGTGATTTTTGCATTGGCCCAAGTCGGGATCGAAAGAAAATATTATTTTAAAGAGATTACTAATTTACCGAGTATTAGTTTAGTGAGGTTTTACTGTATATGATAATCTAAAATTATAAATAATAATAATAATAATAATAATAATAATAATAATAATAATAATAATAATAATAATAATAATAATAATAATATATATAATAGTGAAATATGTCTATGTAGTTTTTTAGGAAAAAATCCTAAATCAACCCTTATAAGAGCCATATGTGAACTTAATCTGAATTATTCATGTATATTAGTTTTGGAGTTATCCCCAAACCAAACGGCCACATAAAAATGAGCCCAGATATCTAAGCCCAATAAGAATAGATCACGGAGAAGTTGTTGACGATCTGTGAAATCACGTTTTTGTAACAGCGTTTCGTTGGAAAATCTAATTTTGCTCCGACGTTAAACTCCGTCCGGTGGAATCTCCGATTATTTATCCTCTGTGATCACTGGTAAGCTCGTTTCCTCTCTTTCGCATTTTATTCCTTTTACGTGTTTGTCAGGAGAATTGAAATCCTAGTTGTTAATAAATTGGCAGTTGAAATTGCGTTTAGTCCAAAATAGGGCTATACTCTGTCATTTTCCTTTAGTTTTGAAGATGTTGAACTGCTCTGATTATGAAATTTCTACAAATTCTATGTCTTCTAGCATGGACTCAATGTATCTGCCACAAAGTGGAGTCTGGGGAGATTGAGGTAGAGAGGTTGTTTATGATAAAACAATTCAAACAATTCAAGGCAATCCAGAAAAAGTATAGCAAAGCATTCTGAACAGTTACTACGAACGGCATAGTAATAAGATAATCGAATTATAAGAAACTACAACAACAATACTACGACTACGTCACTACTGGTATGGACAGGTAACAAGACAATGCATGGACTCTCACTCAATACATAAATAAAATCGGAGTGTTTAATGAGCTTTGATATATACATAGTTGTGAATGAATTTCTTCTATTTTGATGAGCCACATTCAGCTCCTTTTTTTCTTTTTGCTATTTTTGAGGTTAGATGGTACAAATTAGACTCAATGAATCTCTGATAATGTGTTCTATGCGTTGAAACTTACATTAACATCAAGTGCGTAATAAATAGCTAAAAATGGCAGTCCCTAGCTATCTGAATGGCAAGTATTACACATGAAAGAATTTACAAGTGAATGAAGGAAGAGAAATTAGAGTTTGAAAGTTTTATCCAAATATCCCTAGTTGTTAAGGATTTTTGAGAAAGGTCTTTTCTTTTTTACACTTTTGAGGCACTTATGGTTGTTCGCTTTTGGGAATAGGAAGGTAAAAGAAAAGGGTCATGTAGTTAAACGCTAATAGTGTATTGGAATTGTTGTAACTCTACACAGAGAAAATAATAAGTGAAGGAGTTCAGGTATAGGGATTCAAAACAGAAAGGGAAGCGCTTTTGCCTGATCAAATCTACAAAGAGGGAGGATAGAGCAGAAAGAGCATAGATCGATGTGTATAGAAAGCAGCGGGTCCAGGCACACAACTTGAGTTAAAATCATTTGGAAATAATATAGCATGACAAAGGGTGAAAAACAACTAAATATTACATGAATTTAGTGGTGAGTTATTGGATTCTAGACATAGCTCCTGTTGTATACGTGATATTCTGTCCGTTACAACGCATAACTCTAGGTTACCCCATTTGTATCCTTGTAATGCCTCGAGTTAGAGACTGCAGTGTTTGTGATAACTCACTAGTTAACGAAACAGTTGTTACACCATGTTTGCTACCAAGTCAGTTACATTTCCACTTTGTGTAGTTTGCCTCCCAATGTGTAGAGACACTGAATTTCAGAAGCCATAAGGGGGTGTATAGGGGCTCGGCAGAGCACAATCTGTGTATTTTTATATGAACGTTGTGGAAGAAGTGAAGAAAGTCTTTGACATTTATTTTAATGCTCTTGCATAATTCATAGTGTCTTATGTTCAGTTTTTTCTCTTGGTCTCTTTTAATTTTCATTTTCCACAGATAGTTATGAACTTATGATTTTGAAATATATATACTTACCAACATGTTAAAAGGCAGTGGGCTCTCATTAGGGCAATATTATCTAATCGCACCCGGGCTTTAAATTTTTTTATTCCTGTTGGCCTCTCATTGCAGTCCCTGTTTGTTCGTATCTCTCTACTGAGCGCTCCTTTTGTATCTCAATTTTC
This sequence comes from Solanum etuberosum, assembly GCA_029582245.1. NCBI lineage: Eukaryota > Viridiplantae > Streptophyta > Magnoliopsida > Solanales > Solanaceae > Solanum > Solanum etuberosum. Next base: position 2,535 of record JAJONR010012925.1, on the reverse strand, counting down.
GGTTACCTAAGGAAAATGAATGTTAATTTGAGCTTATTTCTTATTATAGAGACTTACAAGTACACAAAATGTTTAACTATGTGAGAGATATGGAGTAAAGGTGAAAACAACAAAATCAATGTTATGAGCTAAATATGTGTTGTAGTAAACCTTTACATCTTCAGAAAAATAATATCACTTCTGTAATTGATTTCTCCAAGAGAAGTGTAATTTTCTATTCAAAATTGTTCCATTTATAAGATTGTTCCCCTAACGATGAATATTTTTTTCTCCTAAAGTATCTTTTAAATATTCAAATAATATTTGATAATCCAAAATTGAAGTTCATAGGGCTTTTGCTTCTTCTCTTAGAGCTTATGCCCCACAAATGCAGAGATAAAATGCCTCCTTTTCTGTCTTCTCATTTTAAGAAGGGAGGGAGAGAGGGTGCATTGAATTTGAAGCATGTTGTGATGGTTAGTCTGATAACTATTAAATAGAAACTAGAAGCTCATGCAAATGCTTATGTCATAGCTACTAAGATAACATATATTGACATCTAGAAAATGCAAACCAAAAGCCTCTTACATTTACACATTTGGGCTATAAAACACACTTCTGCTCGCCTATACTTCTATTATCCCATCAACAATCCTGTTAGATATGAAACTAGTTGCTTTAACGTCAAAAGTCCAAGGTACGTGTTGCATTTTCTATGACTCGAAATACTGAGAGAATGTAATGTTCTTTGTTTTCTTCTTGTCTGTGCCGTCTCTTCCTTTTCCTTTCCATCCATTGCATCCTTAGATTTCCTTCCTCTTCAGAAGCTAAATCTTTTGAGAAATCCATTACCCTCCTCAAATTTTACCAGTTGATCTTCATATGGGAGTTCATTAGTTCTTCCCACTAGTTCTTTTGCCTTCAAGGATGCTCCTTCCCAATCAGTACTATAAGTGACTATTAACATTGAGATTACACATGCCACTTGAGCTGCTAGAAGCCCATAACAAAGGCCCAAAAATCCTAGCTTCCAAACAAAGGCCAAAATGATGGCCACTGGTGTTCCCATCAAATAGAACGAGTAAAAGTTAATACCTGCACCAACACCGGGCCTAGCACTCCCCCGAAGAACCCCACAACATGTTGTTTGTGGACAATTAGCTAGTTCACAAAGTCCAATAATGGGAAGAACGGTCGCTGTTAGCTCCAGAACTTCTCTATCTTTTGTAAAGACTCTTCCCCATGCTTCTCTCCCTATGGTGGTCAGTATGAATCCAAATATTGAAGTTAAAAAAGCCAGCCCTATGGCTATCCCTGTCGCCAAGCGGGCCTTAGCTGGCCGTCCCGCTCCAAGTTCATTCCCTACCCTGCTTGAGACTGAAGCACTTAGGGCCGAAGGCAATGTGTACATGAGGGATGTGGTTTGTATTACGATAGCAGATGCAGCAAGTGGAACTTCAGGTCTGTCAAGGTAGCCGGCTAGAACTGTCATGAATTCATACCACCACCACTCTAAGCAAACTGCTAAACAGCTAGGTATAGCAAGTTGAAGAAGCATTATCCATTGCTCTCCCACAGAAATGGAAGGAAGAAGTTTTACATGTTCTGCTAGGGGTTTTGACGGAGATCCGTTTTGGTCATAAGTAAAGAATATATAGCCTAAAAGGAAGAGTAAGGTGACAAAGTTGGAGACAAAGGTTGAAATTGCAATTCCTTGGATCCCAAGACAGAGAGTAAAAGTCAGGTAAACTGTGATAGGGAAATGCAGCATTGTTGCAAGTGAAGTACACCATAATAGAGGCCATGTTGTACCTTTACACCGTAAGTAGATGCGTAAAGGGTGAAGAAAGCTGTTAGCAATAAGATCTGGGACAGCAAATCTGCAAAATACACTTGCTACATGTATTATTTGTGAGTCTTGGTGTAGCTTTAGCATGAGAGACTCAAAATTAAACCATAAAAAGGCAATAGGTATAGATGCAGTTAATAACATAAAGATTGTCCTTTGGAGGGCAAGAGACACTAAAGTCAAGTTTCTTGATCCAAAAGCCTGGCTAGAAAGTGGTTCCATCCCCAAGGCTAGGCCAGACAATACGGAGTAACCAGTAATATTGGTGAAGCCAATGGCCAGTGCACCCCCTGCCAGCTCCAAGCTGCCCAGCCTTCCCATGCACACAACTAAAATCATGTTTTTCAAATAGGTCGCCAAGCCCATAGCAAGAATAGGAAAACCTCTGTCAATTATTTTCTTCAATTCCTCCTTGACCTAAAATTATCGGGGGGAAATTGTGCTTGTCAGGGTGATTAATAAACATAATTCCTGTGATTTCAAATGTTTTAAAAGGATTCTGTAGTTTGTACCTCTGGTAATGTCGGGTGCTTTTTGGTCTGTTCTGCTGCCATCTTCTTTAAGCTTCTTCCTCTTTCCTCTTGTTTGCTTGTTTTGGAGTGTTATAGAGAGAGCTTAACTGTGTATTAATTCTTTTTCTGCATGCACTTCTGTATCCATGCACAAATACCACCCACTCACGTGCACTTATGAAAGATATATAGAGA
>JAJONR010012924.1:0-15297 GCA_029582245.1 Solanum etuberosum | reverse complement strand
TTAGTATATATATATATATATATATATATATATATATATATATATATACTGTATTGGTATCATTAAGGTTTCTTGTTCAGAAATTACTCATTAGTCAATGATACTATAATTTCTGAACAAGAAACATTAATGATACCACAACAATATACATATACTCTTATAGTATCAGTTAAGCGAAATTATCAGCCTTAATGATACCAATACAGTATATAATATTGATTTAGTATCAGTTAAGCGAAATTAGTTGGGGGTATATAAAGTAATTATTTAGTGGGGTATGAATGTAAAGGGGTATATGTTTGTCATTATTTTATTTTTATGAGGTATTTTCTTAGTTCCTCCTTATTTAATTGAAGATTAAATGCACTTAGTCAAATATCACAAAGACTTAAGGGCGGCTTAGTGCTTTAAAAATGAGGCATCGGTCTTAGGCCCCCAAATTCGAGGGCCCCGTTATTTAGTAATAATAAAATTATTATAAGTATTTTTAATCAAAAAAATTATAATGTGTCTTCTTTAAGTTCGTTTCGAAATATTATAAAATGTTTCTTTCTTTTTTGTCAATTTTTAAATTTAACTTCCACTTGACATGTTTAGCACCACAAGATTAAAAAATATTTTTGTATATTATATCTTTAGCTTAAGATCAATGAAAAAATAAATCTTTTTCATTAAAAAGAAGAAATAACTTTGGATCTCAAAATTTAAAAAATTCAAAATAAAAAATTAGACCTCCAATTTATTTTTGGCTTTAGGCCACTAAATGTGTTTTTTTTTATAAAATTGAATAGTGGACAAAATCCACCCCTTTTATTTAAAAGAAATAAAATACTCCAATTGGGTCCAAAAGTGACCCGATTAAAACAAAAAATTCCAGTAAACTAAAAACGAAAGAGAAATCAAAGTAATAACACATTAGGAAACAAGGTGAGACCCATGTCTTTCAAATCTCATCATCTTCACCGAATTGTCACGCTGGAAGTCCTTCCAAAGACGAACAAAGAATTATCTCACATTATCTTGGGGAGCAATGTTCGATAACGTTTCAAGTATGGGTTGCAATCACTTCCACATCAACAAATCTCACTGATGTCGTGATTCAAGTACCTTTGAAGACTTCTTCCACGTGGGTTTTGTCGATTTGGGCTAGACACAAGCAACTGAGCTCGAATTTGGGGAACACCGACTGTCGCCTTGACGAGTTTGGATTCAAGTTCAATCGAGATAAACACTTACCTTGACTATTAGATTGCTTAGTTGTGAGATATGTTTTTGATGTTCGGTCATTGATTATTCTCCTCACCAGGTTGAACTCCAAACGGGATTAATACCACTGTTTAAATCGACTAATCTCTGACCTTGCATCTTAAACATTTACCAGGAGATTAAGGTAACCTTTCCGCTACTCAGCTTATTCTTCTCTTGATTTGCTTCTACTACGACCTGTTATTGATGTTGTCATTTATTGAAATCCCATTGTACTGTTTGTTTTGCACTTTTCTGATTCTCAAATTGGGGGTATTTTTTTTGTCTTGTTGCAAAATTACTTGTACATGTTGTGGTTATTCCTGCCTATTTTGATATTGTTGTATCTCTGTACTTAGAACCTCACGCCTTCTTCCTCCTTGTGAATCCAGTGAGATGTCCGGTTTGCCTTACGCAAAAAAGACAGCGATGAAGCAACAGTCCAAGAGCTTGGGTGTATTTCATTCGGCATTTATCATGTCTCATATTGCCATGAAATCAGCTCCATTGAAAACTTCTTCAGCTATCAACTTGAATTCAACCACAACGCCTCCAGGTATGGCCCTTCTCCTACCAAAAAACTCCTTGAAATGATCCTGATGAGTCTGATGCTAAACTTGTACATGCCTTGTGCAGATTGAGCTCCATAAAGCTCTGAACTACAAGAAATTAACCTTGACTGTTCCTTTTGTTTACTGCTTGAACTTTAATTTGGTAGTCTAAACAGGTTGTTTTGGCCCTTCTTGATTCGTATACTTGGTGTTCCTTGTTTATCCAACTGCAGAATAGTTTTTGCCTGTATTGGTAGATCATTAGTATGATTAAAGTGAATGGAACTTGTACCTGCAAAATTAACAATTATGTTAGTTAAATAATCTGCGAGCTTGTTCCCTTCTCGAAATGTATGAACTACTGTCACAGCCTTGTTCTCCATTGCCTTCATAATTTCTCTAATGTCTACAGAAATAATCCAAGGCACCTCCCAAATTCCATCCAAAATCTTCTTAATGGTTACCGGATCAGTTTCCATAGTCAGAGGGAGGAGATTGTGACCTAGGCAATACAGTAGACCCCTTTTAAATCCTTTTACTTCAGCCTGTAATGCAGAACAGAACTCAGTTTTGCAAGCTTCAGCATACACCAACTCTCTTTGACCATTTCTGATGCAAAAAGCATTTGAACCTAGGCTAGACCCATCTGAGTTGCATTTGTAGCTTTCCCCTTCAGGAAACTTCCACCTCACCACTGTATTGTTAATTAGTGGTGTGTAGTTTTCCAAAAATTGTATAATGGATGGCCAAGTATTAGGCATTTCTGCTAACCAAGAATATCTTGATTTTTCCGTCAGATGTATATTCCTATTAATCTCCAGCACCATAATATGTTTGGTCATGCTTCCCCCATGTAAAATTATATTTCTCCTTTTCCATAATTGTCAGATGATAAAACTTGGTACTGCCATACACAAAGGTTTCAACGTAGTTGCACAATCTTCTTCCCACCACTTATAAATAGTTTGTTTCAGTTGAATGAATGGACCTTGCATTCCAATAGCCCCTGCAAACAACTTCCAGAGATATGTAGCATCCGGACATAGTACAAACAAATGGTTAAATGATTCTGGAGTATTAGTGTCACAACAACAACACTCTATATGATCAACTATCCTGCTTCTAACCAGGACTTCTCCAATTGGAATCCTTTGAAACCATATCCTCCACATCAGAAAAGAAAACTTGAAAGGCAAGCACTTCTCCCATATAAATATTATATCCTTGTGAGGATCCTTCCTGCTTCGGATAATTTCAAAAGCACTCCCTACAGAAAAATTTCCTTTGCTGTTGGGCATCCACCACTGTTTATCCTTTTCCTCTGTCTGCTGAATTGTACCCATGACTTGATTCACATGATCACAAATACTTGAATTAATTAGTTCAGTCAACAAGTCATTATCCCACCTTTCATCCACTCTTAGTTGATTAACTTCTTCAAAATTCTCATCAATAACATGATCAACAGGCATGATGTAATGTAAGGCTCCAAGTTGTGTCCAATTGTCATACCATAAGCTAGCATGACATATCTAGGTTCCCACCATATTTCTTGATCAAAGCTATCTCTAGCCATTAACATCATCTTCCAAACTTGAGATCCTCCCCTCCATTCCACCAGTTGAGGTCTATATCTCTTGCAGTACTTGTTCCACATAAAATGAAACCATAAAGAGCCTTTAGTTCTAAAGTTTCACCAAAGCTTTGCGAACACAGCTTTGTACACATCAAAGAGGGATCTAAAGCCAAGACCCCCCTCCTCTTTAGGCAGACAAGTGTCATCCCAGGCTATCCAGTGCTTTGCCCTACCATTTTATTTGAAATTCCATAAGAACCTTGCAAATATCCTATGAAGGTCCTTGATTACACATTTTGGTGGTACTAGGACCGATAGCAAATATATTGGTATACTTTGCAGCACATGTTTGATCAATACCACCTTACCACCAAAAGATAGCAACTTGCCTTTCCAGACTTGCAACTTATTCTGAATCTTTTTAATTAATTCATTAAAGTGTGATTTCTTCATCTTTGCATGGCTGATAGGGCACCCTAAATAGATTATTGGAAAAGTACCTCTCACAAAACCAGTAACTTCCTCCATTTCTCTTATAAGAGCATTACTGGCCTTACTGAACATGTAGAGGTGACTCTTTTCCTTATTGACCTTCTGCCCTGATTAATTTTCATAATCTTTCAGGGTATTCATGATAAGTGCAATTGATTTCTTATCAGCAGCAAATATGATGGTATCATCTGCATAAGCGAGATGATTTAGCTTCTCACTCCACTTTGGCATCCCATATCCTCTAAAATCAGTGTTCAGGAACAATTGGTTTAGGGCTCTTGAGAGCACCTCTGCTGTGATGATAAATAATGCAGGGGATAAAGGGATCCCCCTGCTTCACCCCTCTGGTAGAGTGAAAGAAACCATATGTTTGCCCATTAATTAGTACAGAGTACCAGTTGTTGGCAATCAATCTCCAAATCATGTCAACCAACACTGTGTTAAAGCCCATGTGTTCCAACCCTATCATAAGCCTTAGCCATGTCCAATTTTATCACAATATTGACTGGTTTTCCCCTCTTTCTTATATCTGTAATAATTTCCTGAGCCAGTAATACATTTTTAGAAATGTTTCTACCCTTCACAAAACCAGACTGATTCACAGAAATTAGTCTTGGTAGCAAACCCTCCAGTCTATCATGAATAGTTCTAGAAATCACCTTATTTATAAAATTACTGAGACTAATTGGTCTTACGTCTGAGAAGGTTTGAATAATCTCCTTCTTAGGTAATAATATCAAATTAGTGTGAGTAATGGATTTGAGAAGGGTATTCCCCAAAAAGAAAGCTTGAACAATTCCCACAATATCAGCCCCAACAATATCCCAGCATACCTAAAAGAAATTCCCTGTAAAACCATCAGGGCCATAGGCACTCTCCCCATTAAGCTCAAAAACCACCCTTTTAATTTCAGTTTCTTCAGGAATTGCAGTCAACAATTCATTGTCATCTGCAGTCACCAGTGGTAGAATATTCTGTAATAAAGAAAAATTATTGTCTAAATTACTTCCAGCAAATTGATTCTGGAAGAAACTCAGAGCTTCAGCTGCAACTTCATCCTCTCCTTCTACCCATTGGCCATCTTCCTTCATAATTCTCTGTACATTTAATCTTCTCCTCCTTCCTCTTACCAAGCCATGAAAAAACTTGGTATTCTTATGCCCCTCTGAGAACCAGTGGATGCTTGCCTTTTGTCTCCAAAACTCCTCCTCATAAAGTAGGTAGAGTTTGTATTCAGCATGAGCTTGTTGTAGCACAACTCTATTAGCTATGGTAGGATCTTGTTCAAATAATTCTTCCTTCAACTTAACTATTTCCTCTCTGATCAGAAGTTGTTTGAAAATGTCTTAAACTGCTCCCTACTCCATTTAGACAGAGCTAGTTTCGTCTTCTTCAACTTCAACTTCCATTGTAAGAAAACATCATTAGAGTAGTCTCCACTCCATCTAGGCTTAACCACCTCCTTAAAATCTGCCCTGTCAGTCCAAAATTTTAGAAATCTAAATGGTTTCTTAAAATATTGAGACGGACCTCCACAAGTTAGTAATAAAGGTGCATGATCAGATCCAGTCCTTGCTAAATGTTGAAGCCCCAAGTTGCCAAAGAGATCTTGCAACTTTTGATTAATCAGTATTCTATCTAACCTTTTGAAAATACATTCTTCATCAACTATTTCGTTCCACCAAGTAAACGGACTATCAGAAAAAATTATATCAAACAGATCACATGCGTTAACACAGAAATCAAAATCCTTATATTCTTGAATGTATACAGGAAGACCTCCTATCTTTTCATCTTCTCCCAATATGACATTGAAATCTCGCCCAACCAACCAATGTCCTGAGTAATTATCACTAATAAAGTACAAATCATTCCAAAGTTCTATTCTCTCCTCTGCAGAGCATACCATAGAAGTAAGAATTTATTTTCCATCTTCCAAGGTAAGCTGGAGAGTGATTTGTTGAGCAGTGTCTGAGATCACCCCAACCTGGATATTTTCCTTCACAAATACCCAAATCTGCCCATTTGAATTGTAATTCACATATTGCATTCCCAATCTCCTCTTAAACTTTTGAATATGCCTGGTATCTTGAAATGGCTCCAATAAAGCTATTAAGAAAAAATGATGGTGTTTGTGTAACATTTGAACTCTATGGAAAGCATTTTGAGTTCTCACAGATCTTATGTTCCAAAATGGGTTGGGTTAGGAGAGAAGGAGGGGTTGGGTCGGATGGTTGAAACAAAGAGGTGGGCTGGAAATTTCAGGAAAGGAAAAAGGCCCAAAAACTTGGTCTTTTAAGATGGGTTGAAGAAGGAGGTTAGGTTCGGCTAAAATTGTAAATAGAAAATTGATTAACAATTTAGCCAAACAGATTAAAAGAGGTAACCAAAGAGAGTTAATTTAGTAGGCTCGGCTAGAATTCAAATAGGACGAATTAATATAATTAATTTATGAGCTTCTTAATCTCAATGAAATTAAATAATTAACCTAATTATAAACTAGATGATTTAAAATTATAATCATAACTTAAACTAAAGTAAACCAATAAAACAACTTCTCAAATCGACGAAATAAAATAATTAAACTAAATAACTTAACATTTTATATATACTTTAAACCAAATTAATTTAATTGAATATTTAATTAAGACAATCTTTTTGAGACGATTTTCAAAAAAAAAAATCATAAATTATGTTAATTATATGTAGATATGTAGAAATATGTTTATCATTTGCAAATTATAAAATTTATAAGATCATTTTAAAAACTTGAAAATTGTTTTGAATTTTATAAATATAATTATTTCAAATCGTTAGAAATTAAAGAAGCTCGAAAATTAATTCTATCGGGGAGGGTCAAAATTGGTTGTCAACACACTCGCCTTTAATATTACACTGACGTGGTATAATTGTGCGGAGTTCTTCCTCTTCCTGATTGATGTTATGAGTTTTGAGAACGCATGCATTGTTATTAGTTATACGACGATAATCGTTAGGCAACAAAGTAGGCACGTTAGGCAAATTAAGATTACTTTCACCTATGTAAATCTGATTCAACGGTGGAAAGCTACTATCTTGTAACAGATTCGACTGGCCAGCCCCAAGATTAGGCTGACCAGTGGCCGGAGCGGCCATGAACGTTGCTACTAGGTTGACTGCGAGGTGACGACGCTAGGGCGCTAAAGAACGTTTTGTTTTTTGAGTTCCTTTGGTATCTAAATGTGTTTGTTTAAACAAGTCAAAAATAAATATTTTTCAACTGACCAAATAAGAGAAAAAAAACACCTCAATATTTACTCTGTTGGGAAGATAACTATCCACTTATGAAGGGGCGGAGCTACAACCAAGTAAGGGTGGTCAGGCGAATACCCTTCGTCGAAAAATACTTATGAAGGGGCGGAGCTACAGCCAAGTAAGGGTGGTCGGGCGAACACCCTTCGTCGGAAAATTATACTGTGTATATAGAGGTAAAATATTGTCTAATATATGAATATATAATAAATTGAACATGCTTATGCACAATAGTGGCTCGTAGTCTAGTAGTAAGCACACATAATTGTGTCTTTGAGGTTTGTGGTTCGATTCTCAGTTTTATAACACAATCTGGTTTTTAAACAAAAAAACACATAACTAGCCATTAGCAACCCGTTTTAGTTAACCTAATAATTAATATTTTATTGTTTTCTTTATATTTTCAATATATATTAAGTGAATTATTAGGTATAACACACTCTTAATAGATTAAAGTCCACTATTATACTTTTGATTATTTCTAAACTATTCTTTTAGAAAATATAAAATAGTTAAGAATCTTATATTTTCAATCTATATTAAGTGAATTATTAGGTATAACACACTCTTAATAAATTAAAGATTATTATCCACTATTATACATTTGATTATTTCTAAACTATTCTTTTAGAAAATATAAAATAATTAAGAATCTTATTTTTAAAAAAAGGTAAATTTGGAAAAAAAAGTTTCAACATACGTTATAATTTAATTTTTAAATTTGGGTACATCCACTCATCAGTAAAAAAAAAATGCTTTGTGCAGCCACTCCGCTAAAAAAACATTATTGACTCTTTTAAAGTTTGAACACTTGACGAAATTTCTAGCCCCGCCACTGCACTTACGAGTGAGTTGTCTCTCTCCAGAAATGCATACACAACATTTTTCGTTTATTTTGACAACTTTATCTTTTGCATTTGGATAGCACACGCTTATATACACCCCATCAACACACTCTGCCCATTAAACTTCTGGACGACTCAGATAAACAACAAGGTAATCAAGATTCTAAATAAATTAATTATGTATATTACAACATCAAATCAAGATTCCATAACGAAATCAAACAAAAGAGTAAGAATGAGGGAAATGGGTATTAAAAAGATCAAATTTTACAATAGAGATGAAACTACTTTTACCCGATAAACATCCTGACTTTTATTTTTCGGTAGAGGACAATTGTAGTATTGATTTTTTACTAAAGGGACCTATATTTATAACTATGTGTTGGGCTGACTCAATTTCAATGGGCCGGTTTGCGGGTATTTGGGCCGGTAATGTTCGTCGCGTAGTTCTTTGGGTCAGAGGTAGGGATGGGCTAGCTAGGTAGGGGTGAACAAAATCAAATCGAAAATAGCATCAATTCGCAAATTGAAAAAAAAAAAAATTGACTAGAGATTTGGTTTGATATTGAAAAAAAAAAACAAAAAGTTTATAAACATACAATAAACTAGTTTGTTTACAGAAAATATAGCCAAGTTTTCATTTACACAAAAAATAGCCTAAAATTAGAGATACTATAAAGCCCAAAAGATAGCTCAATTCATTGATTCAAAATTAAAAAAATATCTGATTTCTCTATCTATCAACGTGCAAACAACGGTGTTCTTTCAAATTTCGTGGAGAAAAGGTCCATTTCACTGCTAATTCATTGTCAATTCTTTAATTTCGTCTATGATTCGGTCAAATTAGTGTACCATGTCATGTATATATTTATATTAACTTATTGGTCTAGAAGGTTTCGAATACAGTGTCTACAAGAAATGATCTTTATACTGGTATATGAAGTTGATACCAAACACGAATATATATTTTTAATAGATAAAAAGTGACTACAATTGCAACATCATACATTGTGAATTGTTGAACACATGTGGACATTGGAAGAGTAATAGGAAATTCTAGTGGAACTTATATTACGCTGTGTTTGGTAGAATGCCCTAGGAATTAAATAGGAATGCAAGAATCCTTTAATATATGTTTGATGTCCAATATGTCTTATATGATTTCAGATTTCAAGAAGGACATGTTTACGTGTTATATCTGCAATTAGCTTTCAAATTGAAAAACATACATGTGAAGGTCCTATGCATGTCGATCCTTTAAAGAATGAGTGGTCTCATTTGATATTGCTGTTCAAATACTACAATATCCTTGAGAATTAAAAAAATGTAGAACAAATATTCTTCCCACCAAAATATCCAAGAATCGACACGAGAAAAATAAAATAAAAATACTAATGAAAACAAGTCAATCTATGCCTCCTCCTACAAAATCCACATTAGATGATCCTAACATAGCTATAAAAATTGTTCAAAGACATGTTCCATCAAGAAATCAGAAATAATGTGATTTGTTTTGTCTGTCACATGAAATGCGAACTTATTTGCATCCGTGCATGTTAATGGGCTTAATTTATCACACAAATAACCCATCTCAAATAATCCTGTGCCACTTCAAACCCTGCATTTCTCAAAATGGCCAATCGCCAAAAAAAAAAATAATTACTTAATTGCTAGGCGTTTGGTCATGAAAATCAAATAGTATATTTATTTATTTTGGAATTTTAAAGTTGGATTTGAAATTAGAATTCTGTTTGGACATACGTTTACAAAGAATATTTAAATTTTGAATATGTTTTTTCTAAATATGATTTATACCTTTTAATTTTTAAAAACTTAACTAATTTACCTGAAACATAAAATCTGCTCGAAATATAGTGAAAACAGAGTGATTGATGTTTGCTAAATTCCAAATACAACTTTAAGTTTTAAAAAAAAGAAATCCAAATGGAAAGAAAAACTTACCATATGAAGAAGGTTTTGTAATCATTTGTAGCAAGAGATTATAAGCATAAGCAAAGACCACTCTAATCCCAGGAAGCTCTTCATTTAACCTCCCAACCAAACCACCCAACATGACATTGAAATGCTTAGCCACATTATTATACTTCTCATTGCATCCATCTCCATAATTTGTTGCTCTTTCCAATGGCAAACGAGGAACTCCCGTTAACGAAATTTTCCTAGCACCCATGCGATAAATTTGGTGCACGAAGTTCTGAGCAAGTCGAAGAAGAAAATATTGAAATTGATCTTCTGTGTATTGACAAGAACGTTGGCTTTGCATTGAATAGTAATTTTCCAAGAAGTCATTTGTTCCAATGCTGACTAAATAGAGTGACTCCTGTATTATGTATTTGGCTTTCTTTTTACCTGTGTATGCTTTTAGTTTCTTTTGATATTCCTTGTAGTACTCAACTTCCTTTCACAATGGGATCACATTCTGGCAAAATTAATTTTTACACTATCAAGTCAAGTCATAATCTATCGCGTAGTATTGAAGAATGATTAATGAGTTTGAACAATCCTCCTCTTAATTTTTGAAGTTTGAGTTAGGCGCAAGAGCTTAGAGCAGGACCCATAATTATTAGGTCCCAAATTAAAATTTGTCATGCACCAAATATAATGAAAACAGTTTTTCATTGATGATTCTTACTTTTTGAACTACTAATTTTTAAAATGTGACTTTAGGCTCAAGATCTAGTACATTATTGTCAAGGAAATTTTCGTAGCACCATGATTCCGTTACCCAAATTGGCAGGCAAAAAAGGTAAACACGTATTAATTTTATTGAGACGTCCTTGATTGAAAAAAAGAAAAGAAAAACATCACTTAAAATTGGTAAGGAGTTAATGAAAGCTTACGAGCACATCAGAAGTGGCATTATCATAACCAGTACCAGCAGAAGCAAAACAAACCCCTTCTGCAAAATCAGATATACTAAACGCCGGATCCAAATAAGCTGGAACAAATGGCCTCAGTCCAAAAGCTTCCGATATGAAATCCGGTGGAATTCGCCCATTGAAGAACCTACCAGTTGCCTTTTTATCGTAGAAATCGCGGCCGTACGGCTCGAAATTGCCCTTGAGAACGGTGGGGATCTGGTTGTTATTCCCTGAATCGACCGACGAATCGCCGAACACTATAATTGCTGGAACTTTTCCAGCCAATGTTTTAGTCACTAGTAACAAAAAATGTGTTAGAATTATGCTGATGAAAGAGTTAAAAGCCATTGTTGAGCTGGGATTTTGAGTGAATTTGGTTATTTTATTTTATATGACTGATAAATTGGGTGGATAGAGAATTAGTGGGAAGGTTTGTTGAGATTATTAATGGCTGCCAAAATTATTATGACTGGCCAAACTTGGAGTGCAGAAAAAAGTTTTGAGTGGAAGCAATTAATGAGACTCTGTTCTTTAATTTTGAATCGGAAATTGCAATTATGTCACTCTTCTCCGATTCTTAACATTGCTCCCGTAGATTTGCACATTCTTTCTTTAACACCTTGTTTCTCTCTTTATTGAAACAATACAATACAATATAATGCATTATGAAACCATATGTAACAACCAACTAAACAAAGTGTAAATTCATTGATCGGTCTTGATCACTGACCTATCATAACTACTGCATGCCTAACATTTTTCATCTCCTAAACTAGTAATTGTGCTTATACATTCGCATTCTACTTATTTTTATTGGTCCATTATTTTTTTAAATTATTTTTATTTGTTATTTTTGATATATCAAGAAAAGAGAATAATTTTTTATATGTTTTAATCTTAGCATTAATCACTTATATTAATTATTTTATTTTTAAAAAAAACGTGCAAAGTTCAAATTAGACAAATAAAAATAAAAACGAAAGAAGTAGAGTACAACTTATAATTAATGTATCATTACTCTTTTATAAATGCAATGGAGTTGCGATACAATCGAAGGGTAGAAGACCATCCTACAAGTTATAGCTAACAGTTAATATAGTGATGTAAAGTTTGGTAATGTCAGTCGCAATAAGTGATAATAATGGACAAAATTTCACCAAATTAAAGCTTAGTTATTTTAGACGTCATAAATAGGAGCAGATCTAGGATATTGAATGCGGATTTTGGGGAAATTGGAAGTTTTTGTGTAGTTTTTATTTATATTGAGAAGTCTTTTAAATATATAAGAAATTTATGTTAAAAATCTAATAACAAAGTAATCACTTGATTCAGTGATAGTGAAGAAATACTAGTGAAAAATTACTATATAACAAAAATACAAGATTACAATTGAAAATAAAATGAAGAAATAAAAAAATTTCAAGTTGAGGCGCGGATATCTCGCTCTCTTTAAGGAGATTCAAGCTCACTGCAGCAAATGTTTTTCACCGGTCCAACAGTAGTCCTCTTGACTTGTCCCCTCCAGGATACAACAGCCTAATCACAAAGTGTAACTCAACAAACTCCGGACAAGAGTTGAGTCAAAAGCTCCACAAAAAGAACACCTCCCTTCAACTAATAAGAACAATTTATTTGACTAACTTTATGCACTTTATATTTTCTTATATCTAAACCAAATGAACACCACCACTATTTATAGTTGAGGAAGTCTTCCTAGGAATAAATAGGAAGATAATGGGGTAGTAAATAGTGAAGATAAATGGTCTTAAGAGTTACATAGGTTATAAGGATAATGGAGGACCAACGGCTTGCTGCTGCACCAAAAAGTTTGTAACATATGCACTAACTCCATTTGGATGCAGCAATAATTATTTTCAACGACAACAATCAACTGCCAATACATCCAACATTATGTAACATATATGAGAAGTGCACCAACGGCCATAAACCAACATCTACGTGGCTATGCAAACAAATGCATATTCTTAACTTATTAAAATGTCACACTAACAATCCCCCTATCATTTTAATATTAGATAAGAGAGTTCATCAGCTGAAGGAAGACTACTATGCATAATGAAGGTGTCCTCTGCATTAAACCTCCACTTAGTGAAACAATAACTTTTACTCCAAAGTCGTAGTGGTTTCAGACTTGAACTATGACTGCTTAAGGGAAAAAAATATCATTGTCCACATATAATAATCAAGGTGTTGACATGAGCTTTAAAAGCCAGCACGTTATGGCCATGTGCTATCCCGGTTTCATGAGTGCTTTTGAGAATAAGCCAAATTCTCATAGGAAGCGACCTACTTCCACACTCACGTAGGTGAAATCTGTCGAGAGTGCTCATGTAAGCTAAACACTCCACCCATACGGGCTACAAATATTCATTAAGAGTTTTATCAACTCAACCTTCACAAGTCACTATAGGAAACAATGCATTCACATCATAGGGAGGGAATAAAAAGATAGTGCATTTTTCACAACAAGTCATCATATGATTAGTTTTTCCCTTTGAACCTGGTTATAGGATCTCTAGTCTCCAGGTTGGGTTTCCTCATATATGACTCAAGGATTTATAGGCTTCAATCCCATCCCCCTCGATGTGCTCCAGACCTTTTCTCTCGTTAAGGCCTTAGTTAGAGGATCTGCAAGATTATCACAAGATTTGACATAATCCACATTAATGGTACCACTTGTCAAATATGATCTTACATCACTGTGTTTCCTCCTTATAGGTCTGGATTTACCGTTGTAATAACGGTTTTGAACTCTACCAATTACAGCAGTGCTATCACAATGAATTAAAATAGGAGGAATTGATTTTTTCAAAAATAAGGTATTTGAAACAATAAATCTCTTAACCAATTCGCTTCCTCACTAGCTGAAGCTAAAACAATTAGTTCAGCCTCCATGATAGAGTTAGCAATTATAGTTTGCTTTTTTGATCTCCAACAAATAGCACCACCACGTAAAGTAAAAACATAACCAGTGGTAGAACAGGAATCACCTGATAATGTGTTCCAATCTGCATCACAAAAGCCTACAAGTACAGCAGGATATTTTTTATAGAACAAACCACAATTTTTTGTTTCAATTAAATATCTCATAACTCTTGTTATAGCATGCCAATGTTCATTACCTGGCTTGCTTGTAAACATGCCAAGTACTCCCACTGCATATGCAATATCAGACCTAGTGCAATCAGTCACATATCTCAAACTTCCGATTATGCTAGTATATTCCTTTTGATTTATTACATCATTTTCACTTTCAACAGGAAATAAGTGAACACTTGAATCAAAAGGAGTAGCAACATGCTTGCAATCAAGAAAGTTATATTTTTTCAAAATTTTCTCAACATAATGTGACTGGTCAAGGAAAATTCCATCACATGTTCTTGTTATTTTTATTCCAAGAATAAAATTTTCTTCACCAAGATCTTTCATATCAAAATGGCTTCGAAAATATTTTTAGCTTCATCAATAACATACATATTAGAGCCAAAGATCAATAAATCATCAACATATAGGCAAATAATCACATGTGAATTATTCCAAGACTTATGATATATGCACTTATCACACTCATTTGTTTTAAAATCATTTTCAATCATACAGGAATTAAACTTTTCATGACATTGCTTTGGTGCCTGTTTCGAGCCATATAGGGATTTAGTAAGTTTACATACTTTGCTTTCTTGGCCTGCTTCAACAAAACACTCGGGTTGTTCCATATAAATTTCCTCATTTAGGTCTCCATTTAAAAAAGCTGTTTTTACATCCATTTGTTGAATTTGCAAATAAAAAATTACAGTCATAGCAATTAAAAGTCTTATAGATGTAATTCTTGTTACTGGTGAGAAAGTATCAAAAAATTCTAGGCCTTCTAGTTGTTTAAAACATTTTGCAACTAGTCTAGCCTTATATTTATCAATAGATCCATCTGGTTTCAACTTTTTTTCGTAAGATCCATTTCCAACCAATAGTTTTACAACCCGGTTGTAAATCAACTAACTTCCAAATTTTATTAGAAATCAGTAATTCTATTTCATCATTTACAGCCTCTTTCCAAAAAATAGAGTCATGTGAAGATAAAGCTTCTTTCAAAGTGAGAGGGTCATCTCCAACATTAAACACATAAAAATCAGGACCAAAATCTTTTTCTACTCTAGCTCTTTTACTTCTTCTTAACTCAAAATCATCAATTTCTTTATTTTTCAAAGTAGAAGTAGAAGAACTAGGTAGTGACAAAATATTTTGTTCGATCCTTTGACCCCCACTATTTTTAGAATCAAATGGAAATTTATTTTCATGAAAAATAGCATCACCGGATTCTATTGTAATATTATCTTCAAGATTAAAAAATCTATATGTTGTACTATTTGAAGCATAACCAAGAAAAGCACAAGTAG
>JAJONR010012923.1:0-16725 GCA_029582245.1 Solanum etuberosum | reverse complement strand
CCCCCCCCCCCCCCCCCCCCCCCCCCCCCCCCCCCCCCCCCCCCCCCCGAAGTGCAATATTTCAAATGTATAACCGGACAATTGGTCAACTAAAATTGTTCAATTTACACTGTGTTCATGCAGGATTCATGAATTTACAATCTGTTAATTTTACCAGACTCGAAAATTGATTAAAAAAAAAGCAGATTATGCATCTGGTAAATTTCATATAGTAATTGAATACAGGGGCATTGTCGCCTGTCACCAAGTTCAAGCCTTGTTGACCATGTAATAAACCCCAAAGTAAGTAAGGTGAAAGTCTAATTACATGACTCACCTTTTTACAGTAGGAAGCACAAAAGTCCAATTTTGAGAATGTATCATATGTAGCTTTCAGAGATAGAAAATTGAGGAGAAACTAATTCTAACTCACTCTATATCCAACAGTGAAATAATCCTTGTGCTCAACAACTCCAATAATTTGTATTGCATTGTATCCAGCTTCTTTTACATGCGGAAGGACCTGGAATGACAAAAAGAAGTATTAAATGAAGCCAACTTGCAAATACAAAAAAAGTGGTAAAAATTCTTTATCCATACAAATGTAAGAACATAGAAGAAAAGAAAAACAATCTTTCAGCATAATACAGAAATATTTCTGATAAAACAGGCCTTTCTTTTAAATAATATGGATTAAGTTCAGATATAACAACCTAAACCAAAGACTGGAAGACAATCATATTTCTACTTAACAAGATTTTGAAGAGTGAAAGTTAAAAAGTTTTGATGTCAACACGAATTGTAAGACAAAGTACAATGTAGTCACCTTGCTAATAAAATCATTGAAAGAGGAAACTTTTGGTTCCTGGCCAGAGATGCCAACATGACATTCATATATGCGCAAGGACTTAGGCTTGACTGGTAGCTTGTGTTTCCATTTATAAGCATATTCAGGAGGTGGTTCCCAATGGACTGCTAATGCTTGCATCCCGTCTGCATCTGCAAATGAGTAAAGGAGTTCAGCAACATCAAGAGAAGGACTACCAGTATCTAAGGAAATAAGAAATGAAACCAACAGCAATGATAAAACAAACAGCGGTGATATGATTATGTCCTGCATCTCTTTTACAGCGGGCATGGAGATTCAATTTAGAATTATCTAAGCAAAATGCTAATCACAACGCACAAGTCAATTATGGAGGCCCTCCCTCTCCCCCATACCGCTTTTGACCAAATGAGAGATTAGATTGATTTCCTAGATCATGGAACCAGCTAAAACCGGAACGACTATCAACCAAGCTTAAGTTAGCTCCTTAAGTTCGTGCCTCTACTCGAGATTCATGCACTTTCAGACAGACGCAGATTACGATTTGTTGTGTAGGAAGGGGAAGGAAAAACAGAAAACCTGTGCTTGTCATTCGTGTTGTGCTTTCGGTCCGTAGTTGTGGCGCTATTTCCCATTCTCGACTTTAATCTCTCTCCCCCCCCCCTCCTCCCCTCTCTCTCTCCCTACCTCCCTCCCTATTCATGCAACCCCTCTCTCTCTCCCTACCTCCCTCCCTATTCATGCAACGATTGCTGACCCCCTCCTCCCTTCACAGATAAGACTAATTTCTTTTTTCACCGAGATAAAACTTTATATAATGCATCAGTTTATATATTCACAAACCTTTAAGGTAAATTATACACACCTAGAATATATGCCACTTACCACTCCACCACTTCAATTCAAAGTGGTCACCTACCTTTTCCCATTCAATCTAAATGATACTTGATGAACAAACATTTACCTCCAACTAGGTTAGGGGTTGTTAGATCTAACCTCCAACATCTTAATGCTCCGTGCGCTACTCAAGCTTCTTAACAGAAAATTATTAAATGGGGTGTAAGAACAGGACATTCGAAAAAAGAGAGGTGTAAGCATGCAAGCATACATGCACTAGTTATGGATAAATCATAATAAACACAACACATATTGTAGCTTGTTGCACACCCAAACGTGTGGCCTAGCAGTCAATGACACTGGAATGAATTATGGGAATCAACGTTCAAATCCCCAGTGGATACAAATAAAACTTTGTGATTTCTTCCTGTCAGTCTAAGTTTTAGTGGACAGAGTTCCCCAATACATATATTGGTGAGAGACTGGGAGGTAACACATACTCAGTGTTTTAGTGAATACGCGTGGAAGCTAGCCTAGACACCATTGACAAAAAAATATAAGCACATATTTATTTATATGTGTGTGTGTGTGTGTGTTGTAACTTGTCATATCTAAATGCATTATAAAATCCTAAGCCTGTAAATACGCATACATTTATGAATGTCACTGACAGATCATTTAGGCAGACAAACTGAATACACCAAAGAAAAATATTCATAATTCTAGATGCTTCCATGCTTCTTCTTGTTATATCTCGGCTAATAGCATATTAACCAGTTATGGATGTAAAAACAGTATGTAAATCCCAATAAGCAGTGCTTGTTTACCTGGAATGACAAAATTGGCCCATGCAGGAACTCGTTCAAGAGGCCCATTTGGTGTGTTAAAATACACCCTGTATTTGCTTCCATGAGGTAAAGCAGGCATATATTTCTGTAACCAGCCTTTCCTTCCCTTTTTAGTTTCTAACCAGTAAGCAATAGGAGGCTGTTTCATACGAAATTTCTTAAACGATTCAGGATCACCTATAATATTGTAAATATCATATTCTTTTCCACTATCTACCACATCATACGACGGCAAATTGCTTGCTGGATCATTTTTTTGTTGCTCTTTCCAAGTTTTGTATCGTGTAGCTGCATCAGGCATTGCTTCTAGTTCCTCTTCTGTTTGAGGTCCATTTGGTCCGAACATTTCCTCATATAACTTTGCTGCCACCTCATAACGTGATTTAATGAAGCGATCTTCTCCAGGTTCCCAATACTCATCATTTGCTTTTTTAAAGATTTCCTCGACGGTAATACCAGTGTCACCTTTATCATAGTCATCCGCATAATTGTACTGTTGAAAATACAATTTATCAGGTTCTTCTCCTTCACGTAATTTATCTTCAAGAATAATAAACCAATACCCATAATCGTCATGACCAAAATGACCCTCTCTGGCACAGTTACCAGTTGTTGACCACCCATTGAAGTCACCAATCAGAGCACAGTAGCGAGCACCTGTTGCAACATCTTGGCACTTGTATTCAAAACTATAAAAGGAAATAAAAACAAAGAAATGATTGCTGCCCATCAAGTGCTAATTCCACTCCCCATCCCATCCAATTGTGTCACACAACTTACGATACACAAAGAGTTACATTAACTTGCATATAACCTCAGAGTTGGAATTAAAAATCAATATATTATTTAAATTCATGCATAAAAATAACTTTACATGGGAAACCCCATATCAAGTCTTTTTCCCCAGTGATATCACACCATAGTCCTAACGTGAAACTAAGTGAATTGGATGGATAGAGAACTTTAAGGCAATAATGAAAATCAGAAGATACCAAATAGTGAGCCACTTTCAAAATGTCATGTAGTGGATGGATGAAGTTTGAAACGTTGATGGAGTTTATATACTAAATATTTGCAGAATTGCCAATGTCACTAAAAATAAGCACCAAATGGTCATATCATAATGAAGCATGAATTAATACAAAGAAATTAACATTAAGAAGATAAATTCTGATATATAAAAAAACACATTAAGAAGATAAATTCTGATATATAAAAAAAACATATTAAGATGACAAATTCATGTATGGATTTAAACCTGGAGCCCATTCCAAGAAATCCACTCGATGTTGCATGTTGCGATGCATACCCATTAATTCATACCTGTAAAATAGACATCTAGAATCAGTCAAAGACTAATCAAGATGCATTATATGATAATATTAGCAAATAGTCACACAATGATACTCGGACACAAAGACAGATAGGAGAGAGGAACGCAGGTGTCGACGAAAGAAATTCGCGCACAAACTAACCCAGTAGACATCTCCTTGAGACTGAAATGACGAGTCAATATTTCATCCTTCAAGTCCTTCAATGATTTATATCTGCAGAACAGAATGGTAAAAGAATGAAACACCCTGAAAATATTGCATATCAAATGGTTCAAAAATCAAACAGCGGGAACCGTCCAAGGATACTCAAAAAAGTTGCTGCTCAGTAATATATTTTCGTAACGAGGTTTCCAGAAAGTAAAAAAAAAAACATAGAAATATGTTATGTGCAAAATAGGAAGAGGGAAACAGTTGGAATCTTGACAAAAATCAGTTGTGAAATTACAGGAGTTATTCTCAGTTTAATACTGTTAGTTCTGTTCTGTGAAGTTACTGGTGTTGTTCTCAGTTCAATACTGAAATTCTCCCCTCATGAGCTAAGCTAGCTTTTGGCCTTTTTGAGCTGAGTTAAAGCCAAGGTCCATTTGTTCACAGGGGACAATAATTCCTTACTGCATGAGGAACTAAGGAAAATATTACAAACTCTTATAATTGCTGATTGTGTACAATTCCCATTCAAACTCTAACGACAGTTGATTGCTCACAGTTACCGTCCTTTAGGACAAGGACATTTTCTAGAAGGAGGCATATGTTAGTGCAAAATTGGAAGAGTTTGAATCTAGTTGTGATGTTATAGCAGCTATTTTCTGTTCAAAACTGTTAGTCATTTTAGTTTCTTTCATCAAATTCAGTGCAAATGACTTCACTATATAAGTGAGTTAATATCTCAAAAGGTCACTCAACTTTGTTAATTTATCTAGTAAAGTCATTGAACTTTATTTTGTATCAATAAAATCACTCAACCAATTAAAATAGACATGTTTTCAAATGATTTGTCAAATATGTTAAGAGAAACCAAAACCCAACACCACCACCCGCCGGCCAAAAAATCAATGTTTGCTTCTACCGCTACCAATTTCCAACACCAATCTCTGTAGCCTGAATCACGATTCCACTGAACAGGCGAACAACATCCAAACACTTACGCTTTGGCCAGTTGAAAATAACACCAATTAATCTATGTAGCCTGAATCACGATTATCTTAATTTATGAAGTCCATATAAAAATAATTTATTTTCTCATCTCAATATTTTTTAAAATAATAAATTTGATTGAGTGATTTCATTGATACAAATGATAAGTATAGATGTCTAAGTTAAGTGATTTTATTGATATAGAATAAAGTTTAATGATTTTACTAGATAAACTCTCTTGAGTGCCTTTTGAGACATTAACTCCTATATAAGTAGCTCAAATTGTAATAAGAGATATTTTGAATTATGAATATTCTCATAGAATTCTCATTTCTCTCCCTCTTTCTCCTGTTAGCTGAACAAAGATCATAACAACACAGTACATAACACAATTTAAGGCATTGTAAAATCACCTTTCACGAAGAAATTGAGCGAAAGCTTTATGAGTAATGCCGTATTTGCTGAGAAATCCAACAGGATCGATTCCTTTCTCTTCCTCCGACTGCTTGTACTTCTCCGGTCGTTGCTTCCGCCGTTGCGGCGGCGGTTGCTCCGTTGCTGAGCACCTACACCTCGAAACTCGAGGCCGGCGGCTGCGAACAAATTTAAGCTGGCGACTGGTTCTGCTTCCGGTTTGAGATAGAAAGCTCAGACGAGAATCGCTCAAAGGTGAAGAAATTCGAATTGAATCCGTCAGAGAGAGCATTGTTGATGCTAATTTCTGTCAGTGGAACTAAGGAGGGAAGAAGATGAACTGGTGCTTTTTTTTTTCGCCTTAGTGATAAGAGGCGGGTACTGTAGCCAATTTCTGTAAACGGCTACTGGGACGGACGTAAATGGGGGAGAAATTGACAAAATAGTTCCTCATGTTTGATGGTAAGTTAAAAGTAGTTCTTTTATGTATTGGATTGAACAATTTTGGTCCTTTATCACATGTATAATAGTTTATGTTTGTTAGATTTTGTGAGGAAATAAAAGATTTAATCGACTTAGAAGTTAAAAATCGTTATACTTAGAAGTTTTGGCCACAGTAAAACCAAAGGTCAAAAATTCAAAATCGACTATTTTCAAGGTCATTATTGTAAACTATCCAAAGTCCCCTGATCATTTTTGGCCCAGCTTTGACTACAATAAAAGAGTAAATTTTAGGTTTATCAAACATAAAAATCATATTTGTATGCTATAACTATAGTTTGCATAATTGCGTTCCATAACAAACTTTGTGTTTGCTATGACTATTAATCTGTATATTTCGATATACATATACATAAAAATCTGTATTTGTATATTTCGGTATACATATACATAAAAATATGTATATGTATATGTAACTGTCTTTTGTATATATGTTTTTATGTTGTGATTTTCAGTCGTATATGTATATGTGTATTATATGTATTTAAATATAAATCTGTATATGTATATGTAACTGTATTTTTGTATACAAATCTCTCTCTCGCTTTATACAAACACAAATTATACATTGTATTTTGTATAATCTGTGTTTGTATAAAGCGAGAAAGAAAGAAAGGCAAAAGAGAACTGGGCAGGGGAAGATTTGTATTGTATAATTATAAGTGTATAGGACGAAGATATATGTATTTGCATGTGTATATACAATTTTCTCTCGCTTTATACAAACAGAAAACGCAATTTATACATTTGTGTTTGTATAAACTGAGAGAGGCGGGGGAGAGACTGGCGAGAGTGGAGAGCGAGATTCGCTGGGGAGAGAGGCGAATGGCAACTGTTTGTTACGGGTTACAATTAAATCAAACTGTGGTTATAACATTTAATTTGAATTAATAGTTTGCTATTTTATATAATTTTCCCACGATAAAATACATAATGGGCTCAGAGCAAACTTGGATTTCCAGTGCCCATTGTTCACACTACAGCCCAAGTCTAAGGCCCTTAAACAAATTAACAAACAAAACATTATAGCTCCGAAGAGCGTGTGATTTGGGGATTTTCGAAGTCTTTTAGCCACGGTTCGAAGCCCTTGCACATCTCTTTTAGCCACTGTTCAAGGCCTTGGCACGTCTCTTATAGCCGTGGTTTGAACCTGACCAACAGAAGTGTGTCCGGACTCATATTGTGGCTAAGAAATATGTGTGTTAAGCTTTCTTAAACGAAAATCCTGATCTAAATGGTCCCTCATAAGAAATATATACGTAACAAATGTAAAAAAAATGAAACGTGATTCTCTAAGTTAATAAAAAAAGGGGAATATGAGAAGAATTCTTTAAAACTTTTATTTTAGCATCGTGACGTATAGACAATAGGCCAATTAACATGGTATTTTTTCTATGTAGATCATACAGTTAGGCAGTTAGCTTGTTCAATGTTCATAAATACTTGTGTGTGGCCGCCAACAAGCCACGATAAAAGCTTTTAAAGTTATAAATACGAAAATAAATAAAAGTTATTACCATATCTTTTTTCTGATAAAAAGAAGAAGACAGAATCAGAAAATAAATAGGACTCCTTGTGTATATTTTTACTTGTAAGTTTGAAAATCAGAAAATTATTTATTTACTTCTTAAATAATTATTTTTCAAAGCATTGAATTATCATATAGTAAAATTGATATTTTATTTATTATCTTTTAGAGAGTTTCAAATAAGTAAAAGTAATAAAGATTAAAAGAAGAAAAATGGAGGGGACAATGTTTTTCTCGTTTACTAAAAGCTGACAAAGTAGGACGATCCAAATTAAAGTCACACAGCATAGAAGAGTAGAGTGTGATTAAAGCAAAGCCAGCGGCGGCCGGTGATGAATTAAAAAAGGAAAAAATGAGTGTGTAATATACCCACTCATTGTGGAGCAAAAGAACATTGTAGTTGGATAGCGTTATCCCCAAGAATGTACACTCACATTTCTTGACAAAATACTCCGTTGGTAACATTATTTGACTGAACATGAAATTTAAGAAAATAATAATACTACTTTATATTATATGAATAATTGCAAGTACTTATTGTCAATAACAGTATTTGACTAAGCATTAAAATTTAATATGCGATATTTTTTGAAAATATACCTAAATACACAATTTATTTTACTATAATCACTAAAATTTTCTACTATTTGAAAAAAATACAAAAATTCCTACTTTACGCGATATATCGGTCAGATACATCACTTTACGTTATGTATCGATCAGATACATCACTTTACACGATGTATCGATCGGATACATCACTTTACGATGTGGCACAACGTATGCAATGTATCGGGATGTTAATTTACGTGATGTATCCGAAACCAAAATGCGATATCAAAACGTTGAGGGATGTATCTGAAACTGAGACGCGATGTACCAGGACATGTTAGGATGTATCCGAATTCCACCAAATTTAAGGGATTTTTGTAATTTAAAAAAAAAAGTAAGAATATGATATAATTAGCTCTTAACACTATGAAATTTATATAAAATCTACATATATTATTTTTGTGCGAATCCAAATTTAATCCAACATCAATATGCCTATGGAATAGTCAAGACACCACATAAAAAAAACAAAAGAAAGATACAAGTGTTTTTTGTTGCCCAAAGGATCTTAAGAGTTCCAAAATGGCGTGAATCTTTGCCCTTTTTTTTAACGTGTCACAGCTATGAAACCAACGCATTCCAGCACTGGGCACACAGCTTTTATTTCTTGTCAGCAAGAGGGGAATGGGCATGATGATAAAAGGTGTGAAATCGAAGCTGTTTTGGCCTCATTGGCTTCGCTTGCGCCTTACATTCTCACTCGAAATTAATGTGCTGCCGAGTGAGAGTGGCCACCGCCCACGTTCTACTGCGTGTCATACATCTTACTAGTAAGTTTATTTATTACTACAACATATCATCTCATGGATAGTTAATATGACTTACACTTGACTTAGACTGCGGCGTGATAGGATAGTTCAGATCTTTCTATTCTTAATTAGAGATTTTGAGTTTGAGTTTTTAATAATAATAAAAATTGTTAGGATTGTCAGTTTTGGAAATAAATCTTACAATGCGTGAATCTGTATTTTGTCAGACGCCAATACATAAAAGGAAAGAAGATTTTGGCGGTCATATGCGTGTGTATTTAATGACATTTATTCAAGATATATTAAAATGGGTGCGAAAGATTCTTAAATTATGATTTAGAGTATTTAGTTGTTGTACAATAGGTTAGTTGAACTCATAAATATAGTACCTAACCTAAGTGGTTACTAATATGGTCCTTTTGGTGGAACTTTCAAAATATGTTTGTTTCCAATAATATTTTTTGTCATAAGTGATTTTGGCAAAAATACTTTTGAAGATTATGTAATAAGTTGTGTTTAACTAATTAAATTTGAAAAATATATATTGTTTCGGATGATAAAGCAATAATAAAGTGTTCAAATAACTATTCAAACACTTGATCAAACATGTTATACTTCGCAAAAGTTATGACAAATTACGTCCTTTAATTTTTTGATTTATTTCTATCATAAGTACTATAATTATAATTTGCTACATGTAATGATACAAATTATGTCACCATCACATACAAGTCTCACGTTTGCCTATAATTTAAACGTTAATTATCATCTAAAATTTGTTCAAATCTTACATGCGTTTTATCATATACGTCACAAGTATCTATTAATATGTGCTTTATCAACAAGAAGAATATGCATTCCTCACTCCACACAACATTATTATGTAAAAATAGGATACAATTTAATAAATATTCCTCCAATCTCAATTTATGCAATAACTACCATTTAAATGGAATGAATTTGGCTAATATGAATTGTGCTAATAAATGAATATAACCAATTCAAACTTAAATAGACTAGATAAGTTATATTGGCGTGAACTAATATAACCATCAAATCTATATATATATGAAATACAAAATACATATCCACATAAAAAAAATCATTTTAATCATGTATAATCAATATGATTTCCGTCAAAAGTAATTCAGATGGACCCCTGAATTTTTACTAGCTCCGTCCGTCCCATAGGCTTATCTTATCTTGGAGGGCTGTTGTGGGGGGCTGTGCTTAACTGTTGTTATGAGGTTGTGGAATCTTACTTTAATAAGCAAAAGATGCTATAACTACTGATGAAAAAAAGAAGTTTGTTGTACCAACTTTGCAGCCGTTAAATTGGCTTTCAATTTTTCCTCTTGTAGCTTTTTACCTAAATTACCAAACTTGAGTAGAACAATATTCATTATTTTTTCTAAAAAATGTGGTGGTAGTTCGACCAAAACGACAAGGAATTAAATGCTTTAATTGTGTTGTGTGGATTCTTTTTTCTTGGCTGAGCTATACGAAACGTCAGGTTGGCGCATACAAATATGTAATGCCTTTACTTCTATATTCAATCCTATAATGACGGGGCTAAAAAATTTACTGATGTTCAAAATTTAAAGAAGTGAACATATTATAACTAGTCGAACAAAGTTCGACACCGACCATATATACATAAAAATTAATCATATATAAAGAGTATAATTTTCTGTTATAGGTAATTTGAATGAACCCCTAAATAAAAGCTGGATCCACCTCTCAAACACGATATGTAATTTTTATCACCAAATATTAAAATTGCTCATCACAATGAATGTGATAGAAATGTTATTTCTATTAGATCATCGGTTAAAAAATATTTTTTTTTAAAAAAATAGGTTTGAAAAATATAAAAGTTAAAGAACTTTTGATAAAAATGCAAAAATAATAATAAATAAATTAGAAGACGGGTATTTAATCAAATGAAATAGAATATTTTTTTTTGGTTAAAATAGATTGAGTTTAATATTTCTATTTATTTTTTCTTAAAAGAACATACGTCATAACATTACAAAGTGACTAAATATATAAATTTTCAGTTTGGATGAAATAACAGAAGATATATAATTTTTCAATAGTTGGATGATCATTTAATAATATATATATACTCGTACTTCTTTCTAATATAAAAAATATTTTGTCACTCATAATATCAAATGGATGCTTAATTTTGACTTCATACCAAAACTTATAATTTTGCGATTGCGTTAAGTATCTCACATAATATATATATATGTGTGTGTGTTTGACTTTAATTTTTATATTATATAAATCGTCCCTCTCCTAATTTCTTTTATGTATAATTGAAGAACTAAAAAGAAAGTCTACGGTTTTTAATATTTAAATGTTGCCTACCTTGTAGCCATCAATATAGCTGCTATACTTTCAAGCGTCAATGACGCTAGCATTTTTTAGTAAGATTAAATGTATCATATACCCCTTCAACTTTATTTATAGGTTTATTATGCAAAAGGCATATGCATATCTACCGATAAAGATTCTGGTGTAGTGGTAAGTATTTTTTTATTTTGATTTTGTTAGAGAGCATTTTATCCTACTATGGAATTTTCTTGTGGAAATTTGAATTTAGTCGAATTTCAATTTAAATACATGAGGAAACTAAAAAAAAAGTTATATGTATATCCAATCAGTCAAAACCTTTAATATAACATTTTTAATATATAAATGCTAAATCTCCAACACTTCTTATTTAGTTTCTTATAAGTTCTATTGAAAATAAAAAAATATCGCAAGTCATACTGGAAATTAAAAATTCGACCGTCTTCATCTTGAGTCCTTCATTCTATTGGAAGATAGTTTTAAAACTTAAAATATATGATTAAAAAAAGGATCAATTCAGTGTAATAAAACTCTCGTTATGCATGAGATTTGAGAAAGGATCGGATCATAAGGGGCTTATTGTACGCAATTTTATCTTTTTTCTCCATAAGAAATTGCTTTCACAGCTTGAACTAAGAAACCTCAGGGCTCCAGATCACATGATAATAACTTTATCAGTTACGCACGGGGCTCCGCAAGTAGAATTAACAAAAGTAAGAACATGAAAAAGGAGGGGGAAATGTATGTTCATTTTACGAAATTGCCGGCAGGCTTAAGGGAATTATGACGGTAATGTGAATGCACAAGACTTGGACTTGAATTAAATTTGATGAATTGACTTTGTATTAACATTAATTTCAAATAAAATTCTCATGAAGACTTTTCTTCATAGTTAGTTTTTGTTGGACTTTTAAATCTGAATAAAAGTTTGTTTGGTCTATGATCATGTGGACATACCATTTGTTTTTAGTTTCACATTTGTAAGCACATTGAAAAAACTGCAATCCCCCAAAGACTTGCCGAGTCTTCCTTAGACTTGTATTGACCTTTATCGAATCCGAGTTATAATCCCCCAAAGACTTGCCGAGTTATTAGTTATTTAGGTCGTTCACATAGAATAAAATGAACTTGAAGGCTCCCCATATTAATTAGTATAGCACTTTACTCGGGGCTCCCTTACGCAAACAGTAAAACGCGCCGCAATGTGAAGTGGAAAGCAGAGAAATATGATAGGCCAGGTATTACGATAGCGCGCACATTCTCACGTGTCTTCATGTGGACGCCTTTTTTCGTTGCTCCGCAGTCCGCAGTCGGCCAAAGCTGTCAACTCTTCTTCCCTTCCAACACGTGGTTCACTCTCCACTTAGTTTTTCTCTTGCCTCTAACTAAGAATGGAGAGGCAAAATTACAAAGGAAGGAAATGTTGTTGAATGTTATATATTGGATGATTTTGTTTACCATGACTTAGATATATGAAAATGAAATTATTTAATATAGTGAAATTTAAGAAAAAAAAGACTTTTGAAACTTATGGTTTCAAATATGTCATAAATATTTGTATGTCTATAAATGTTTGATTAAGAGTAAAATAAATATTTTAAAGTTAAATTATTATTAAAATAAAAATATGTGGGAACTAACTTTAAAAAAACTGAATCGTATAAATTGGGACAAAGGAAATCGTATAAACTGAATCAATTTTTTTAATTCAAATTCATCTGTGGTTACGAGGAAGGAAAAGACTTAATAGTGAAAAAGTACAAAAAAAAAGAAAAGCAAATACATTGCTGTCATTGGTTCAAATACAATGAAGATTCTTTGTACACTTCACCTACTTATAAAAGACCCCAACTCCACTCAATAGCCATTCACTACATAGCTGCATTTGTAGGCAAAATATTTTCCACCATATAAATATCACCACAAAGCATATACTTCTTTCATTATATATATATAGTTTGCCTAAAGTTGAGTCCACATCCCCAACCTTCTCTTCTATTCTTCCATACTATCAATTGAGCTAAATACAGATGAGTCGAGCTGAGTCAATCGATTCAATGGAGTGGATTCGGGGTCCGATAATTGGTCGTGGCTCTTCTGCCACCGTTTCACTCGCTACCAATTCTTCTGGAGTGCTCTTTGCTGTTAAATCCACTGAACAATCTTGTTTGCAAAGAGAGTACTCTCTTATTTCTCAGCTGAATTCTCCGTTTTTAGTTAAGTGCTTCGCTTTTGAACAAAATAAGGAAGTTTATAATATGTTTATGGAGTATGTACAAGGTGGAACTCTTTCTGATTTGATCAAGAAACAAGGAGGTGCGTTGGATGAATCTATGATCAAATCATACGCTCAACAAATCCTACAGGGCTTGGATTATCTTCACTCAATTGGGATTGTGCATTGTGATGTGAAGGGGCAGAACATTTTAATTGGCGAAAATGGGAATATCAAAATTGCTGATTTGGGATGTGGGAAATTGCTGAGAGATGAAAAAAATTCTGGGTTTTCCGGTACACCGGCTTTCATGGCACCTGAAGTTGCTCGAGGCGAAGAACAAGGATTTGCAGCTGATATTTGGGCTTTTGGTTGTACAATTATTGAGATGGCTGCAGGATCAGTTCCTTGGTCTGAGATCAAGGATCCTGTTTCTGCTCTGTATAGAATTGGTTATTCAGGGGATTTGCCACAATTCCCAAACAATTTGTCAAACGATGCCAGAGAATTCCTCGATAAATGTTTGATGAAATGCCCCAAAGAGCGTTGGACGGCTAAACAACTTCTTCAACATCCATTTTTGCAATCTGTAGAGTCTAATTCTTGGAAAATTGAAGAATTGAAGAGGGATTCTCCTACAAGCATTTTGGATCAAGGATTTTGGAATTCGTTCGAGGTGATGGAATCTTCCTCATTAGAGTCAACCAACACCGCTGAATCCGCTGCAGATAGGATCAGACAGCTGATTGGTAATGAGGGAATATCATGCTCTTTGATGCCTAATTGGGTTGAGGAAGAAGACTGGATAACAGTTAGATGCAATGACACAGAAGAAAATTCGATGATTCTAGAGCAAAACTGTGAGATGATCGATGATTTTGGAGAATTGTTGGATATGGAAACATCAGTGTCAATAGTTTTTTATGAAGATGAGTTTGTGGCCTCATTGAACTTAGAAGCTCTTTTAGTTGATTGCATTAACTATGAGATTATTAGCCTTTTTCATACTGTTAGTAGTAGTATAAATTTGATTATTTCTCCTGAGATTGTTGGAGATGTTTTTGTATCTGAATTCAATGATTCTGAAATAAAAAGATTGAAACTATTTTGTCCAACTGTGAATTGGTGTTGTTGGTATATTTCGTATTAGTTTTCATAATTTATTCTTCTTGAATCGAGGGTTTTTCAGAAACAATTTTTACCTCTACGAGACAGGAATATGGAATGTGTACATTTATCATTAACAAGGCAACTATGGATAATTGTCATTAAGTATTAGTTTGTGTCTATTGTAAATAACAAGGCTAGAATTAATTAGATTTAAATTACATGTACTTGTCGTGTAAATATATTTTATAAGTCTCTTACTTTATCTGAATTTAGAATCAATAATGAGAGCAAGTTCACGAACAAGCAAATATTACATCACCCTATATGATTTCTACTTTCCTAAACATAATAAAAAAGTGGGCGTGGACTTCTTTTTTTGAAGTAGTAATTGTTCTGTTGAGTGTGAACGCAATGGACTTTTGGAGGAAAAGTAGAGTCAACTAATTTTTGGCCATTGTATTTGGAGCATTCTAAAGTTTGAAATAAGATTAGGTGAATGGGTGCAACTTTTGAGATGAGGTCAACGGGGAAATTATATCATTTTTCTTCCATTGGGCCCTTGTAGTTGAAACCTTCTTTATTTTGAATAGATTAGGTGTGTATTAGAGCTATGAAATGAAGTCAACGGACCACCAAGTGTAATGATGAGGGGAATAAGATCGTCTTTTCACGTTTAATCAGAAGTCTCGAATTATAGCTATACGTATAAAAAATGTTTATGGTATAAACGTTTCCCCCTTTTATGTGTTGTACACGAAGGAATGGAGCTAGTGTTGAAATCAAAGGTTCGGCAATATCTAGTAAGTTTGGCTCGAATTCTGTAATTATATTCAAAATTCAATTAAGATGTACAAAGAAAGCAGAAGCAGAGCAAAAAAAAAAGTTCATGGCTTCCGTTACGGACCATAGCTAGTTTTGCTTGTTAGGTTCTGAATAGATTACTTTATGCATATTAAATCATGATTTGAGCTAAAGTTATTGAGTTCTGTCAAACACGTATCTATCATTACAACTTCGCTCATGCTTACGTATTGCAAATCCTGATTAATCGAGGCTTTTAATATTGGTGTCGTACATAGGGGCGGATCGAACCCGGTAACTTTGATCAAAATTTTATACTTATCTCATGAAATCTATTGAATATGTATAAATTATCAATTTAGACTCAGTAATTCAAATGGATTAAAATTCCGAATTCATAAATTTTTTTAAAAAAAGAAGTCAACGGGGAAATAATAGTTATTTTCCCTTCCGTAGACTATATACTAAACTCATTGAAATCCACTTTGAATTAGGCAACATTATTTTTTTTTGTCTTTTGGAGTTTGGAAGAATAGGGGTTGGTTTATTAAGGTTTACTCAATTTGCCAAACAATTATTTCATACTTTGAA
Source organism: Solanum etuberosum (assembly GCA_029582245.1). Taxonomy (NCBI): domain Eukaryota; kingdom Viridiplantae; phylum Streptophyta; class Magnoliopsida; order Solanales; family Solanaceae; genus Solanum; species Solanum etuberosum. The sequence continues at coordinate 885 of JAJONR010012923.1, read as the reverse complement.
GAGGCAAAGAACACTTGACTTTTTCCAAATGGTGCAACTAGTGTTGGTCCACAAGCCATACTAGTGGGGTGGTTGTGTCAAGCTCCATATTGTTGTGGACGTACTACTTCTTATCTACAAACCGACCAAATAGAAATAATCCAAAATAGGAGGTAAGTAACATATTCAATCATTATATACCAATCGAGAATTTTGAATTTAAAAATTTTAAATTTTAAAAAAGAAGACTAACTTAGTACAACTCTAATTTCGCATTGTTCTATTGTGTTTATTAGACGTGATAAATGGATGGATTATGTCAGATTTATTCTAGACACAATTTGCTAAAAGGTCGTAAATTGGTCTATCAAAGTTTATTTGATGGATCAAATAACGGGTCACAAGTCACAACACACTATCTCCCTCCTTTTTATTTTGCTTTTTGAATAAATAATTCAAACTTTTTTTTCAGAAAAAAATTTAGTTTTTTTTTTCCTTTCTAATTTCTAGATTTGATTTTGTATTTTGGGGGTTCAGATTACAATTTCACCCATTTTGACTAATATTTGATAAGTTATTTTGAATTCAACTCGTTGAATAAAAAATAAAAAATAGATAAGTTGTATCATTTACTTAAAAAATGCATTGATTTTGTCACCTACTAGCCTTGACTATTAAACAAGAACCATGGTCATTCTTGGAAATTAACACTACTTTGCTGAATTATAACAAGAACATGAAATTTTTCACCATATTCCCATGATTATAGATTGGAATCATAAAGCATATTCTATATAGTGCAAATTCAAATAAATTATGGGGGGGGGGGGGGGGGGGGGGGGGGGGGGGGGGGGGGGGGGGGGGGGGGGGGGGGGGGGGGGGGGGGGGGGGGGGGGGGGGGGGGGG
>JAJONR010012922.1:0-20075 GCA_029582245.1 Solanum etuberosum | reverse complement strand
TATATACTGATTTAGTATCAATTCAGTGAAATTATCAGTCTTAATGATACCAATATAGTATATATATATATACTGATTATCAGCCTTAATGATATCAATACAGTATATGATACTGATTTAGTATCGGTTAAGCGAAATTAGTAAGGGGGTATATAGTGTAATTATTTAGTGGGATATGAATGTAAAGGGGTATATGTTTGTAATTATTTTGCTTTTATAGGATATTTACTTATTTTCCCCTTTTAATTCCTTACTCGGCACGTAATATTCATATTGGAATTTCAATTAGTTTGTATTCAATCTATAATAAAAGATTTCTTAATAAAATATAAAATATTTCATATCAAAATATTTTTCATACTTAAAATGTTTACCATTAAAATCTTATTCATTTTATCACAATCTTCGACGATTATTCGGGATCAAAGTGTTGAGGGCTTTGGCTTGTTGTAAATTGTCAAAGCATGAAAAGAAGAGAAAGCAAATCAGAGAAATAAAATTTGGACCCGATCACGTGACCCGACTTGCACGGGTCTCTCGTCTTTTTCTTGGTGGTCCAAATCCTCCCACTTCACTTTTTTTTCCGCTCGAATATTTATATCGGAGATCGATTAAGCTGATTTCATATATAATATGATTTGTTTTTAGAAATAATGTTTTAAATATTTTTTTTATATTTAGAACTCGAACTAAAATTTCCTAGATAGAGATGGAGAGTAATCGTAATCATTAACCACAATTTGTGTTGGTCGCCCCCTCCACTTATGTCTCTGTTTTTTTAAAATGGGAAAGAGCTCAAATATGCCATCGAATTTTGACAAAAGGTTCATCTGTGTGATCCGTTAATAATTTGGCTCATTTATGCCATTTTCGTTTGAGAAAAAGATTATTCATATCATTATTTGTTAACTGAAATGAATAAATGAGCCAAACTTTTTATCGAGGTACATAGATGAGCTTTTTCTCAAAGTTGGCATATTTGAACCTTTTCCCTTTTAAAAAAATGATTTAATTAATGATGTGGCTGAATCATAATTGACCACGTGTAAAAAAAGAATTTGCAAAATGAAAATTATTTTTAGTTAACAAATAATGACATGAATAACCTTTTCAGAAAAGAAAATGACATAAATAAGCCAAATTTTAACGAATAACATAAATAAGTCTTTTCTTAAAGTTCAATACATATTTGAGTTTTTTCCTTTAAAAAATATTTTTGTCTACTTTTACATTTTTCAAATGTTTAAAATGAAATATTTCTGAAAATATGACGTCTTTGTTTACACTGTTTATTTCTTTATTAAGCGAAGCAGACAGAACCATGACTTTTAAACTTATCATTTAAATAATTTTTAAATCACCTTTTATCATATGTTTAAAATAAAATATTTCTGAAAGAAACTCAAACAATAATAATCAAAAAAATAATTTATATGTTAAAAAGATCAAATATATGATTTTATTTTATTTTTAAATAAAATTAATTTTATTACTTTTGTAACGATAGAGGTATAGGTGAACCACTTTTATAACGATAAAGGTATATATGTAAGCCACTTTTATAATGAGAGCAATGTCATATCTAAATGAGAAAGTTAAGAGATATATCAGATCATTTTTGAATATGAAATTATGATCGAATTATAACTATTTCAATTTCTTTGAAAATAATTATTTATTTATAAATTGAAATTCAACTTCTATAACTTGAAGGAGACACAACAATCTGCGTAGGTTGTTCTTAAAAAAGATTAGCACATACTTTTAATTTAGAAATAATTTAATTGAATTTCTTGTTTCTTTTTAATAAATAATTTATACCACATAAACATCTATAATTTTTTTACAATTTTTTAAAATTAAAATAATAGAGTTCAGCCAATAATAATATGCCACGTTTCCACTAAATTAGCGTAACTTTAGCAGTTGTTTCAGTTATGGTTTCTTTGTCTGAGGGAACCAACGAGCCACGTGTCACGATAATTGCGCTTAATACCTTGGAAGAATTAAATAAATTTATCAACAAGGTGTGGAGTTTAAAAAATAATTACCTTTCTTGGATAGAGCTAATTAGTTATGGCTTACGAGTTCTATAAAATTGAATAGCTTTAATTTAGATTTTGTATTTCTGCTTAACCCACGAGTAAACTATTTTTTATAAAGGGAAAAAATTTAAATATATCATCAAACTTTGAGAAAAGAAAATGTCATCTGTTAAAAGTTTAGTTTATTTATGTTATTGTAGTTTGAGAAAAGATTCATTCATGTCATTAACTTCGATTTTGCAGTTGTCTCTGCTCCGTCTGCTATATTCTATTTTTCATAATTTAACTGAATATAGAGTTTATAAAAAATATAATCGTCTTTTAAATTTTGTGATTATATTTTTAAAATATGTATAGTGTATTAAAAAATTCTTTCAATCTTATGGCCTTAAGATATTTCATGCGAAATATTGAAATTAAAAAATTACTATTGAATATAAAAATGAGAAAAAGAAACAAGAATTTTTTTTCGAGAACACCAAAAATTTATCATCTTCTTCCCCTTTTATGTGCGTCATTTTAATAGCAAAAGTAAATGTCAATGTAATTTGCTATCGTTTGTTGAGTTGATTGAAGTTCAGTAATTTAAATTATCAGTATTGTAAAATAATGTTCTATTTTATCCTTAAAGAATTTTAATTCAAATTTTAGGTAATTATGGATGGAATGAATTCCTTAGAAAAAGGAAACGCTCCCTTCTAAAGATTTTTTCATATTCAAAAATTTAAATTTAAAATTTTTAATCAAAAGAAGAACAATTTTATCCAGTACATCGCATTCGTGGTTGGTGTAACATAAGGTCAAAGATGATGAATAGAACCAGAAAAAGAGAGGCAATTGTCAATTTTCTGATTTTGCAGTGTGTGCCATAAAAAGACAATTTTAGAAACGACAAAGAAATATGAGAGAGATAATAATAATAATAATAATAATAATAATAATAATAATGCACCTGTCACCATTACCTTAAACAGTACTTGGTTGGGATGCTAATTTGTTATTTAATTAATGCATAGTTTTGTATTTGTCTCTTATTATTTGTCACATTCTACTTGACTAGGCATCGAGCAAAAATGGTATGTATTAAATGTACTTTTGAAAAGATTTGATGTGTAAAATGGTTTACGTGATAGAGGGGATGTGTAGTGGAGATTTGGGTACAATATCATGGGGTAAATTATATGTAAAATTTTAAGACTATAACTTAATGAATTTGAATATATATATATATATTGTCCTTATATATAAGCCACAATTGTTTTTCGTCAATGTGTCTGTAGATGGTAGTTTGTGATATAAAAAAATAAGAAAAAAGATAAATTTAAATAATGATTGATGGTGATGATGTCTAATATTGGCGATGGTTATAGGAGAAGACTGTAGATGGTAGTTTGTGGTGGTGGTGGTGATGATTAAACGAAGTGGTTAATGATAATGGTGGTTGACAATAGTGATTGAAGTGGTGGTAATTTGTGGTAAATGATGGTGATTGATAATGTTTGTGATGGTGATTGTTGGTAGTTGTGATAATGATGGATGGTGATTGTAATTATAAATGCTAGTTAATGGTGGTGATGACTAATTGTGGTGAACGACGATAATAATGATTGTGGTTAAAAATAGTATTGTGATCAATAGAGGATGATAGTTGATAATGATGATAAAGCGATGATCACAACTAGCAACAAACATGAATGGAGTAGTTGAAAAATGTTTTCTTCATGAAAAATCCTGAATAGATTGCGCATTAATAATATTACAATAAAATTTTCTTATAAATCTTAATAAAGAACTTGATAAACTACGTATGCCCAACGGTCTAAAGTTTGTTCTTGAGAATTGTAGAAGGGATTATTAGAATTCATAATCCATGTACTGATAAAATTCATCGTTTGTGACTTATATTTTATTAATTAGATTACATATTCCCCTTATCAATACCTCCTTATTCATCATATATATATATATTAATAGAGGAGAGCCACACCATCAATCCGTGTGGCCTTACAACAATTCTTTGTAGATGGTATCAAAGACAAAGTATCAAGTAGCGTTACAGATTATGAGTCTTAAGACTATACGAACAATATCTCCTTGAGAAGACATATATTGGATAAGAAGATCTTCTTAAGCAACTTTATCACAGACGTACTGGTAGTATTTAGAATGATAAATGAAATACTGGATCAACCAAACAATTCAACTTTGAAAATATATATTTAGATACATTAATTTGTCTCTATTATGTCAGTTGAACACTCTAACTCACAACATAATCATTTAAACACCTCCAAAATTTATGTGTCACGTCGATATCAAACATCCACGAAATACAACAGCAAAATGAAGTGCTTAAATCTACATTCTCATAGAAAGATGTCTGTCTGTCTATCTATCTATCTATATATGTATTATGCCTCTTTTTTTCCCCAACTAACCATAGTTACCTTCTAATTAAACAACATTATTCCTAAACAAACTAGTCATTATACCTTGATTATCTACTATAGTCTTCCCCTTTATCCTCCTCCATTTGCCCATCCCAAAGCTCAAAACTGTTTCTTCTCCCTCACTCTTTTGTCCACTTCTACAAGAACCCAAGAAAAGCTTTAGCTTTTCCAAGCTACTAGTTAATTAAACTAACCAACTTTTCTCCTTGAAAGTTACCCACCTCAAATCCATCATCACTACCCCCACCCCACCTCTCCATTTTCATCAACCAGGTAAAGGGAATTTCTCTGTTTCTTGAACTATAGCTTCAGACCCTTTGTTCAGTTCTTTCAGACAAAATATCAAACAGATAGAGTGCAACAACAAAACCCACCTCAAATTCATCACCACTACCCCCTACAGTCTTGTTGGAGGAAAGAAAAACTGAGTCTTTTTCTGTTTCTTAAACTGTAGCTTCAGTCCCTTTGTTGAGTTCTTTCAGGCAAAATATCAAACACATGGAGTGCAACAATGAGCTGACATTTTGGGTCAATTGGTGATGATACAGAAAGAGATTACTTTGTTTTTACTCAATGGGAAGACGACAAATTAATGGTGGTGTTGATTTTTGGGGAATTGTGCCACCGCCGAGTATGGCTCCGGCAGAAGCAAATGGTGGACTAGAAGGAGATGATCATTGGAGAAACTTTGACAACTCTGTAAATGCTGTATCGTTTGGTTTTGTTGCGACTGCTATTCTTATTTCTATGTTCTTAGTAATGGCGATTTTCGAGAGGTTTCTCCGGCGAAGACCATCGTCGTCCGGTGGTGATCGGAATAGTTCCGATCAAACGAGAATCCAGATGAAACTTGATTACCCTTCTCCCGAGGTATGCTTTTATTTAGATGCATGTATAGAATGTGTGTGATTCGTTTCATTTTATATGACAGTATTTAAAATTTATGAAATACCGATATGCTTTATGCTCGCATATCAAAATAATATTAACTCACGAAAGAAATTTTAATAGCTAAGTTAGTTTATTAGTGAGAGTTAGAATTATCTATTTTATATAACTCGTGATTTTAAAAGTGACATAGTAGTTACTCCCTTCTTTCTAATTGCATTTGCATTCTCATTAAAATGGTTTGGTTATGTAAAATCTACTAGTTAGAGGTAAGATTTATGCGTGTTTTTGTCATTTTCATATCGTATTTATGAAATTATATTGGATTTATTGTTATTATTGTTGTTGATTATGTAAAATCCACTTAAATAAATAAGTATAAAATTCTTTTAAAAATAATCAATATCTTTTTTATTATGTTGAAAATTATTAATTTGAACTAAATATAAAAGCTAAAAACACAAGAGGAAATCTATTGCATCGTCATTATCAAGATAAAATGGGAAGTTTAAAGTTTAGAATTTTTAAACATTGGAAAATTAGAGCAAGTATTATTTCCTAAGAGAATTGAAATATTTATCATTACCCTTCGTCCATTTTTTACTTGTTCATATATTAAAAATTAGATACCTATTTTTATTTGTTCAATTTAAAAAGTCAAAACATAATTTTTCATTATTAACATTGAGATAAATAGAAGTCAAAAGTTAAAGTTTTTAAATATGGAAATTAGACCAAGTATTATTTCCTAAATGAATTGAAATATTTATTACACTGCCTTCATCCATTTTTACTTGTCTATTTATTATATACTTCCTCCTTTCATTTTTAATTGTCATGTTGCACTTTTTGAGAGTCAGTTTGATTAATTTTCAAAACTAAATTAGATTACATTAATTCAATATTTTAAATAAAATTTTAGATATTCAAAAACTTTACGGAAAGTACTATGAATTACAATTTTTTTCATATCAATATGATGAAAAAATACATTTTAAAATATTAGTTAAAATTCATATCGTTTGACTCTAAAAAAAGAAATTATGACAACTAAAAAGGAACAGAAAAGTATTAAAAATAGATGACACTTTTACTTGTTCAACTTAGAATATTAAAAAATTATTTATCGTTTGGTTTTTAATGTATTTTTTAAAATATTAAATTTATTATATTCAAAGAGTGATATAATAAAGTTATCATTTTATTAATTACTTTTTAAGAGATGTATCAAGTCAAATATGAACAAGTAAAAATGAACAAAGAAATTATTCTAGCTTTTTTAATACTAAATTATGTGTCTGTTTCGATCAAACTAAGACGCATAAATTGAAACGGGAATATTTTATTTTATAGGACCGCAATGAGTAGGCTAACTAACTTTTTTGTGACAGTTAATTGCTTTTTTCCTTAATGTCATTATTGCTTCTCACATAATTATGGCTATTACAATAATAACTTATAGCTGGATTATTTGAATGAGATTCTGTTCATAATTATCATTTTGTAGACCTTAGTGTATATGAATCATTCTTGATCATCATGTCCTTGGAAAATTTATTTTTGATTCAATTAATCTAACTTTAACCCTCAGACAAAAAGAAAAAGTTATTAACATTATTCTAGTTAAACATAGTTTGTCATAAGAAATTTGAATTAGTCAGGCTCACAAGCTTCGAACAACAAATGCTTAAACCGGAAAAGAAAATGTGTCAAGTATCACAAAATATAGGTGATAAGATTAGGGGCGGATTTAAGAGAGGGCGAGGGTGTTCACTCTATCTCTTCGGTAAAAAATTATATGGTTTCTATAAGGTATTTTTGAATTTTAGAAGTTGGCTCAGTGGTTTAGAAAATTCAAAATTTATCTTGAAGTTCTAAGTTCAAGTTTCTGATTCTAATTTATTTTTGAATTTTATAGTTTTATCCCTAATATCGTTTGTAAAACGTAATTTTAAATTATTTCTCTATACTATTTTAGTTATTGTCCTTTTTCACAAACTTTTTTGTAAATAGTTTTAAAGAATATTGCAGACATTTTAACAGGAAAAAAAAATGCTTATCAACATCTTTTCATCAAATACACCGTTGATCTATGTTGTTGGGGCTTTTCAAAAATATCAACATGTATATTTGAATTTTTTTAAAGGCAGAGGCGGATCTAGGATTTAGAGGTCGTGGGTGCCACATCGCCCAAGTAAGATAAACGGGCCGGTTCCTTTAATTTTGGGTTACAATTCGGGTTATTTATCTTCTTTGATTTTTATAAAACAAATTGATTAAACGTGCATGCTAGTAATATTTTCTTTTAGTTATTCTGTGATTAGAGATAACTAAACAATTCAATATTATTTTTTTTTGGATTTAGAGGCATTCTCTAAAACTTTGAGAAAAAAAAGATTTTCCACATTAAAAATTTGAATTTGTATAAACCATCTAATAGTGTTAACTTAATATATTCATATTTCATTGTCTTTATGTGTTTTTGCATATATATAGTAGAGAAAAAATCAAAATTGGTTTCAACTCAACCATCTTACTTATCAAGAACGTGAAGATCGGAATAACCTTAAAATTAAAAGAACTCTAACATAATAATATTCATTATTCTTTTAAAATTATGTTTTTTTTATAAAAAAAACACTTTAAATATATTCGTAGTAATATTTAGGTGACTTTCATAATACAATACTCATTGATTAATAAAGAATACACATAATACTCATATCAAGAGATCAATAATTAGTGACAGAGAAAATAAAAAAAATTAAGAACTAATGACAGAAAAAAGGAGTCAATTTGAATTAATAAAGAATAGTAGCAAATAAATAAGAACCAATCGGAAAAAAAAAGACTAGAAAAAACCGGAAAAAAAAAGTAAAGAAAAGAGCTTAGAAGCCTTCAGTTCATACAAGAGCAATCCAAAAAAATAATGTTAGAGAGTGAGAATCGAACATATACACATATATATACGAAGTTTTAACCGAGATCACTGGGTGTCGTGGCACCCCCACACATACATATAGATCCGCCCCTGTCTAAAGGTAATGCATTTTTTGAGGATTCTATTAAAAATATAATTAAATACTACAAGTGAGCTCCCTCTAATAGCTTAAACTTTTAGATGAGATAGTCACATGCTTCAACATGGTATTAGAGCAGACAAACGTTCAGGAGATCGAATCTCACCTCCACCCATGTCAAAAATAATTTCCACGTGCTTGACTTATGAAAAAAAATCAGGCCCGCATGTGAGGGGTATTGAGAATATAATTAAATAGTAAAAATATGTTATCTCTAATATCTTAAGCTTTTAGATGAGATAGTCACACGCTTCAACATGATATCAGAGCAGGCAAAGATTCTGAGATCAATTCTCACCGATTTGACTTCTGGAAAAAAATCAGGCCCGCACGTAGGGGGGGGGGAGGAGGGGTTTTTAGATGAGATGGTCAAATGAACGAACAACTTATCATCAAATTCATCACTTCTATCCAAACACGTATTTATAAATTCAACTTCAATATCTTAATACTTATCGACTATTTTTAATCAGCTAACCCAAAAGAGACTCATAATTTTGATCAATGAACTTAAATTTATTGGAAACATCTCATTCCTATGTATTCATGTGATTCTTTTGTCTAAAACTAAAAATTTATTAGACAAGAGGTTGCCACAAGAGGTTGCCATGATGACCCCATTGTGTTTTCATGGTACACTACCAAATATAAAAGACTTTTCTAGTTGAAGCCCATGTTGTGTGTGTCCCATTTTTATGCATATTAGAAGACATTAAAGCCCCATGATATGCTATTTTATACAAAGAGTTATTCAGAACAATGGTTTTTTAATTGTCATTCTTGTCCCAGCATCTTGTTAAAAGAGAAACTATAGCTTCCAATGACATCCCACCATATTTTGACTTTGGAGGCCATGATGACATATGAGTTTATGTTGGGATTCAATATTCTTTTTTATAATCGTGGTGTTCGGTTTAACTTGTGTGCATTTTTATTAACTCTATGAGGTACCTGCTATTTTCCCTTAGCAACTAGCAGGTATCGAATAATTCTGTCATTTTTGCCTTTGCTGAAATTTGAATCTGAGATATCATGGTTGTTAGTCCACTTCATTGACCATTAGGGCACGTACACGAGATTTTTTAGAATGACAAGTGGTGTTATTTTTTATATTCATATTTCATTTTACTTATTATTTATATATCCATTTCAACGAAGTGTCAAGTAACACCCCTCAAGTAGTGGCGGAACTAGAATTTTCATTAAGGGGGTTCTAAATATGAATAACACATGAAGAAGTCAAAGAGGGTTCACCATCTACTGTATATACATAAAAAATAATTTACCCATATATAAACAATCTAATTTTCCGTAAAAACGGTTCGGATGGACCCCTTCAGCCCTACCTGGCTCCGCCCCTTTACTCGGGGCAAGGTGTATCCATCCTTGGACCACACCTTTGGGTGCCAATGCTGGGATTCAACATTGTCTTGACATGTTACCTTTTTTGGGAGAAAATCAATGAATTAGGATTTAAAAATTCACAATTTTGAAAGATTTATGAGTGGGAGTATCTGAAGTTTCTATAGTGGGCTGCATTATGACATATTTCTTAATTGTTCCTTTTCAGTTAAGTACACTTGTCTAGTATACTTCCCAAAATTATTGCTAAAGCTAAGATTCTTTTGCTTTAAATGTTTTAATTGATGGCTATAATCATATTTATATATACCAAAATGCTTAATGGTGTGGAGAGAATTGTTTTTATAAAAAACATGCTTCTTTTCTAAAACAGAACCCTGTCGTAATATGTTTTTACTTGAGTCAAGGGTCTGTCAGAAATAACTTCTCTACCTTCATAAGATAGGGGGTAAAGCTGCGTACACCCCACCCTCTCCAGGACTCCACTTATGAGATTATATTGGATACATTATTGTTATTGTTGTTGCCTGTTTTAGTGTTGCAATTTCTACCATGAGAAATCTAAAACGTACTTATTGCCTTTGACTCTAGCCTCTCATTTAACGAGCTACTTCGTCAACTTCTCAATCCCTTATGAGTGTAGCACAAACTTCTACATCTTTTTCTATCTATAATCAGAGGACTGCTGCTCATAACTATTGGCGGCTTATAAGAAGTGAGCTACTATAAGTCTACAAAAGGTTAAATCACATAGCTAATGTAGAAATTTTTTATACTGACAGTGTATATAAGTTAAATTTCATTTTCTTTTGTTGATGATTCTCACCTATGTGGAGCTGTCTAATAATGTTCTTCTGTTAATACTTACAGATGACTTTTTACGCGAATGGAGTATCAGTACTGATGCCTGGGGAAGAAGTTCCTACCTTCATCGCACATCCTGTACCCGCGCCTTCTCCTATGGAATGTACATCTCAACCCCTTCATCATCAAAACGACGTGTCTCCTTCAAGTCCAGCCTCAACTTCTACTAGTCATAGCTCCAGTTGACAACAATACAGATATGAAATTGAAATTTATGGTTGTCACTATCACAAAAACCTCTATGTGAAAGTAGATATTTGTTAGGAAAAATGTCCACTCATTACATTAAAACTTAAGGGCTTTTTTACCTTGAGGAACTTGTCATTGTATTTTCATATAGTGTAATATGATTTGACTACTGGCTTTCTTCACTACTCCAGGATATGTTCCAATTCCAATCCCTTGTTTACATGGAGCCAAGATTTTACTAAGAGGTTCCAAATATAAAGAAATAAACTCACGAAGAGATTAAAAGGATTAAGCAACTATTTGTTTGTGTCGGTGTTGAGGTTCTACCCTATAATTTATTTAGCGAAAGAGATTCAAAGAACATTTTAGTACATTACACACATATTTAAGATAGAAATTACTAGATTTTTTATTAAATTTCGTATCCAATCAAACTAAGACATTTTTTCTTTTGTCCCTCCTCAAGAGCTCCTACTTTTTTTGCTCTATTGGTGACTCGAACCAACAACCACACGATTGGAGGTGAGGGAACAACAACATACCCTGTGAAGTTCCATTAAGGGGTGTCTGGGGAGGCAGTATAGTAAAAAACAACTTTTAGTGTCGATAAATATACACATTAACAAAGAGAGTTAAAACATTTACTGACATTAGTTAATTGTCATTTGATCCAATGCCGCTTTAGGTTTTAGGGACATTTACAAAGAGGGTTAATTGCCGCTAAAAATACATATTTAGTGATAGTTAAGTTATTGTCATTAATCAATTGCCGCTAAAAATCAGTTTTGGTGTAGTGAGGATAGAGTGTACACATACCTTATCACTATCTCACACTACAACAAAACATCTTTTAGCGACAATAAATATACACAATAACAACGAAAGCTAAAGCCTTTATCGGCATCAGTTAATTGACCTTAGTATTAGGTGAGTCTCACACATCTCAACTAATCAAACTTATCATTAAGGTCCAAAATCTTCAAACTTATATAAATCCCTCCAGATTTTTTCCTGTGAACATCCGCAAATACCTTCTTACATTTTTTCTCATACATAAATTCCCCCAATTAATTCTGCTAAAAAACAGGCAAAAAAATGACCAAATGAATGATAAACAAAAATTACATAACAGAAAATTACAAAGAAAACAAATATTCACTAATGACTCTTAATTTAATTCAATAATAATTGTGCATTGTGTGATCAATGCACATTTTCTACATTCCCAATTAGTGCTACAGATTTTTTTTGCATATATTTGTATATTTCTGTTGCATTTTTTGGGGTTGCTTTTGGGAGCATAGAGTTTTTTTATTATTGAAAAAAAAAAAATGGCCTATAATGATAATCCTTTTGCAGAAGAAGCCAACGTGAATCCGTTTGCGGTACGTCTCTAGCAAGATAGATGAATGCATTGTATCTGTTTTCCGATAGTAGTATCATTTATCTCGTAGTTGCCTTTGTTATTCCTCGTTCATTTATTGTGTTTCAGTTATCACATTAATTGGTTATATATGGTTGTTGCCCCCTTTTTGGTATGTTATGTTATGTTTTTCGTTATTATTTTCTATGTCCTCTTTACTTTTGTATTGTTCCGTTAGATGCTATGATGTTCGTTACTCGAGCTGAGGTTCTTTTGGAAACAACATGTCTACCTCCTCGAGGTAGTGGTAAGGTGTCTGTACACTCTACTCTCTCCAGACCCCGCTTTTGAGTAATTTGAGAAACGATAAAAAATGCCCATGGAGTTAGAATATTGTTTTTTTAGAATTATTTTTGTTTGAAAATCTAGCGGGTTCGAGCCCTGGAATGGAAAAAATCTTAGTAGGAAACGTTTCCCTCTTTAATGAACCTTATACGGCATGAAATTGGATTGGTTGTATGTCCAATTTGAACTATATCAATGGATCCTGGCCTTGTAACTGCCCAGAGGAAGAGATTAAGCAAAGGATGACAAAATTTGATATTAAACCATAAAGTCGTTTTTAGGTGAAGAGGAGCTTTGGAGTAATGGTAAAGTCGTCCCCCTTATGACCTCTAGGTTACTGGTTCGAGTCATGAAATAAGTAATTAATGCTTGTGTCATAGTAGCTGCCTATATTATACTCCCTTGAGGTGTATCCTTCCTCGGACCCTGTGTAAACGCGGGATGCTTTATGGATCGGGTTCTTCTTTAATTTCATTGAACTAGCTTCTTATGATTATATATATACCTTGCTTATGCATTATTTTACTTACTAAAATGTTCAGAATGGGAGTTCCGCTCGTGGTTCAACAGTCGATATTCCTTTTGATAGTGCAAAGGTGAGACAAATTAGTTGACAATTTGAACTCTGTATATTTTGCTTACCAATGAACACAGTAATGGTGTGTTCATTGCGAGAATACGGTTTAATGATCCTTTTGTAACTATTCAGGATTTGAAGAAGAAAGAGAAGGAACTACAAGCTAAAGAGGCTGATCTGAAAAGAAGAGAACAGGTAGGCTTGCATAGCACTTTATGTGGCTATGTTGCTCGGACTCTTCTAAAATGACAACATGTGTGTGTCGGATTCTCTAAAAGTAGTGTATGTTTGGAGAATCCGACACTGGTGTAACAACATTTTTGGAGAGTCTGGACAACATAGTTTATGATGCCTTTGTGACGGACATATTGATCCGTCACAAAAAAAGAAGTTTACGAGGAGTATCCATCAGAAACATTTGTCACAGAGTTCTATACGCGCTAGTAATTCTCTGTTTTCTTTGTTTCTTATAGGATGTGAGAAGGAGAGAAGAAGCTTTAGCAGGAGGTATATTTTCTCCATTGTACATTAATACGTCTTTGCGCTCTCTTGAAGGATAATCAAAGGTTTGTTCGACGAATAATTTGTTCTTTATTTCTGATCTCCCCTTCTTCTTTCGACAGCTGGTGTTGTTATAGAGCATCGTAATTGGCCACCATTCCTCCCAATCATTCATCATGATATTGCGAATGAAATTCCAATCCATCTACAAAAGATGCAGTATGTTGCATTCACTACATTGTTGGGTACGTTGATTTAATCAGTAATATTCTCAACACGCCCCTTCACAGGTTGACTTGATTCTTTTTTTCATTGAATCAAGCACGTGAAGTTACTTTTTGATAAAATGTGGTTGGTGAGACTCGAACTTATGACCTTTGTCTGCTCTGATATCATGTTAAAATGATATTTGATTCAAGAGTGTCTATAGTCTTAGGAAATTGTTTTGTTAGAATGATTTTCGGGGACGAGCTTTGGTGCTTCTTCGATTGTTGAATCAGACAAGTATCTTTAACTTCAAACTTTGTGAATTGCAGGTTTGGCGGGTTGTATGGTATGGAACCTAATGGCAACCACATGTGTTTGGATCAAAGGAGGAGGTTGCTGCTAAACTAAATCTTACAATCTTTTTAATCCTTCAGAGTTGATTTCTCAAATGGTCACTCAACTAAAGACGACTTTCTGAGATAGTAATAACTATTAGTTGAGTGACCATCTGAGAAATCAACTCTAATCCTTCAGTATAAATCAACTATCTAACTTTACCTTTATGTATCATTATAGACGTTGGCGCTTGGTTTTTCTCTCTTGTCTATTTCTTAGGTATTCCATCAGCCTACTTTTTGTGGTATCGCCCTCTTTATCGTGCGATGAGGTATTATATTGTTGTTGTTGTTATTGTTTTCTTATAACTTTGTAATGTTCTTCTACCTGTCGGTGACTATTTTCTCATATTTGCAGGACTGATAGCGTGCTGAATTTTGGGGGGTTTTTCTTTTGTTATGCGGTGAACACACATTCTTCGTCTTTTTCATTTCTTTTTTGCACTTGAGAGGTGCTTATTGAAGTTAGAGTGCTTACTTGTCGGTTGATGTCAATTTTGAGTGTCTGATGCCTCTTTTTAATTCAATATGTATTGTAGATTCACATTGTATTCTGCGTCTTAGCCACAGCAGCACCTCCATTCGTCTTCAGGCAGCATTCCATTACGTAAGTTTTTCTTGCTCCTTTTGGTTTTCGATGAGTTTCTTGTATGTGAAACCAAGACTAGTTTGGATGTTTTTCTCGTCTTTTTTATATAATCGTGATGTCTGGGTCAACTTGCCCTTTTTTTCTTTTGATCTTTTCTATTTCATATAGTATGACTAACTCCTTTTTACATTCTTTGGTTCAACAGTGGTTTCTTGAATGCAGTTAATCTTATCGGCTGGAATTCGATAGTTGGGGTAAGGCTATGTCGGATTTTCATACTCTTAATTCATATAACCAATCGTCTTCTGAACTTTGCGCGTTCAGATGAATGTCAAATCGCGGAAATCAAGAAACTCTAGCCATGTTGTACTAAATTAAACCTTGATTTTACTTGCAGATATTATTCTTCATTGGTGCTGGACTCTTTGCTCTTGAATCAGTGATCAGCATATGGGTTATTCAGGTTTAGTTTATTTGCCCCTTTGTCATTTCTTCTAGTATCGCTCTTACCTACAGATCGATCCAGGATTTAAACTTGATAGGTTCATCCCGTAAAGTTCTTAGTACTGAACACGTTGTAGTTTTGAAATTATGCGTTTAAAGTTTCATGTTGGCTAAATCCGTACATAGATAGACACTTAAAGTTGATACCAATCATTAGATAGATACCTTTAACTATCCTTGTGAACAAATAGACACACTTCAAATTGGTTGTGTCATGTGTACACTCGGATCAACGGATTATATAGTAAATGTTGAGCCTCCTTTGACTTCTTCGTGTGTTTATTTTGAACCTCCTAATTGAAAATTCTAGCTCCTCCAAAAAGTTGTTTTTCATGTTCAAGTTGTTATTCACATACTGGATTTAGTTGAACGCGTAGCATCAAAACCGTCTCTGCTCTTACCTAACACCTTTCATGATCTACAATATGCAGCAAGTGTTCACGTATTTCCGAGGGAGTGGAAAAGCCGCGGAGATGAAGAAAGAGGTTGCAAGATCAACGATAAACGCTGCCATGTGAATAAACATTCAGAGAGGGAGAAATTCATGGAGTTTTGAACTTTTGTCAATTGTATTCTTTCACTGTTTCTTCTCACACCTTAGCCTTTTAGATAAGCTTTTTTTTTTTTTTGTTAATGTGACTTCTCAAGTACATACATAGTGGTGTCATGGCCTTTGGCTATACTAGTGTTGTGTTAATTCTTAAAATCTCAAAACTATTTTTCACATAACTAATGTTAATTGGTACATTTTCCCCTTCTCAGGGAGTTTTTTTGCATTCTATAGGAACAAAGTTGTATGAATATAGAGAGTTATGAAATTGTTCGATTATTAGTTTCTACAATGTGTGTGTGTTTGGTGTCAATATCACAAGAATTGAACTCACATCTATACCTCGAAATGAAAAAAATTACTCAAGGTGGTATTAAATTAAGTGTTTGTCGTTCCACATCAGTAGAAAATGAGAAGTAGAGAGTTGAGAGGCAGTATAAAAGACGAGGTTTGTGAATAGAGTAAAGCATACCTTTCTCGGCCTTTTGGCTAAGATCAAGTGTAGTATCTGTTGTTATCAGTTTAATATCTGATATGTGGGTCATTGACTCACACGATATTAACTCAATTTTTTAAGGGGGAAGGTCTGTTAAAGTAGCTTGCAACTTGGGCCTTCATGCGTCGCCTAGGCTTTGCACTACAGCCCAGGCCTGGCGCACCCCACCAATTCAAGTTAATATATTTTTTTGGCCTATAGTTTCATAGCCTATGAAACTACATTGTCCTTACAGATTCCCCATATTATTTGGTGTAAATGTCTCCAAGAATGCAACAAGTTCTTTTAGTGTAAAATTAAGTGCAGAAACAACAAAGAATCACGATATTAAAATAGGAAAACCAGTAGGTATTGGAGCGAAAGATAAAGGTGTCTTTTATACTTGTAAAAATTCAGCATGTATAGGGTGTGATGTTTTTCTGAAAAATAAGTGAACGTATTTATTTCCTTGTATTCGGCATATAAGCAAAAAATATTATCCTTAAAGTATTTGTATATAATCTAGACAAATCTTATGAAAGGTAGGGTGTGAGAGCTACGAGGATGGGTTGGAAATGAGGTGTGTTAGAGGGCCAGAAAACACAATCAATGTGAAATACCACTTATGAAAGATCATCCTTTAATTTGGTTTGGGACCGACAATATTAGCGCACTCACACGATTTTTGCGATTGACACTCGACAAACATCCTCCTTTCCTTTATTTGAGTTGGGACCGGCAATATTAGCAATCACACGACTTAAATGATGGAAAAAGAATATTACTGTAGCCAAAAGGTTTACAAAATTACAAAATAAAAAATGAATTCGAGGGTGATAGAACCTTAGTTTAGTTAAAGTGTCTCTCTAGAATTTCAGTCATAATCCTTATCCTTACCAATAATAAAAAGTAGCATTTCCCTCATGTTTGCTTGTTCTTCCATGATTGAAAAGCAAAAAGGTAGAGAAGGAAAAAAAGGAACACCAGATGGAGATATTACATTACATTAGCTAAAAAAAGGTATGAAAAACAGGAAACTGGAGGTAGAAGCGTCAACGGCAGGCGAACCCGCCTCCCCCTATTAAAAAACAACCTTGTATGCATTAAACTGAAAATTTATATGCAAGAAAGAAGAAAAGACTTTGGCGGAATAAACAAGTATACTGAAATCTCTTTCGCGGAATGCACTTTCTTGCTTACGCTAATAGCTAGCTGCTGATGTACAGGTAAACCATCGGTACTACAAAGTAGAAAGAACATGTAGCAAATTGCATCTCACGGAACATCAGGATAAATATCTGGTAGTTACTTCAAATCTCTGACCTCATTTGCCACCGCGTAGCAAATTTCACTAGATGCACAAACGTCTTGCAATGCCCATCAGTGGCGCCATGCAAAATAATTGTGTCAACAAACAACTTTTTTTTTAACTCCTCTGCAACCAACTCCAACAGTTATGTATCTTATGTGGCCATTTCACAAAGCCGAGCTCGGCCAGGATTAAGTAGTGATTCCGACATCACCCAACCCTGCAAGATGTAAAAAGATCAATAACCTGCATAACTAAATAAAAGGAACAACCTCTTGTGCAAGTATGCCATAATCAAATTGGCAGAGCAGACAAACAACGACTTCACTACTGTCATTCCCACTGAGCTAATTCCATCAATATTTTGCAATTAGGATTTGTTACATGTATAATTGCGTGTCCATGGTGTTAAAATCACGTTCATCACTAGTGGCAATTAGGATTTGTTACTTATTTTCTAGTGTTTGGTAGAAAATAAAAGATATTGTCCCAAGAGAATTTACATATACTTCAGACAAAGACTATGGGAGTGGAGGTGAGGTGTGTGGGGTGGAGGATTTGGGGGAAGGGATATAGGGTCCGAGGTATGTGGGGAGAAAGGGTTTGGAGTTGGGAGGGAGACAATCATCACGGAATGCCACTTATTGAACTAATTTTCTGTGAACTTGTTTTCCTAGAGAAAATGTTCTCCAAAACATCTTTGACCAACCAAACATAGGAAAATTGGAAATCATTTTCCTCCGTGCAAAACACACCCGATATTCCAGCTCTTATTTCCCAACTCTGTTTTCCTTTCTTACTGAGGAGAGGAGGAGGAGCAGGGACTAAAGGAATGAGATTGAAATATTCTGGTTTATTTCATCTTAGCCCTTCCTCATACTTCCTCAGCTTTGTATGTTTTTTTTTTCAAGTGTAATTATATGTGATTATAGGTACAAACAGAAGGTTCAGCTGCAATTAGAAGTAACAATTCATCTCTATGTTTCAATTTGAATTTAGAAAGAAAAAGGATATATCAAAATAGTCTAATGAAGTGGCGAATTTCGCTTCACCTGTTCTTTAGCTTTGCTCTTGAAAGGCATATATAAAGCAGAGACCATTTTATAAGATTCTGCAACATGAGCTTGAAGATCAGCAGTTGATAGCAAGGATGCTGAAAGTTCATCTTCATGTTGTTTCCTGGAGGAAGACTGTTTGTTGGTGGATGAACGAATGATGTGCAGAAGCACATGGCCCTGTATTTTAAAGTTAATTAGGTACGGTAAATTAAGAGTTCCACATTCATCAAATGGGTAAGTCAGATGTCTTACATGAAATGCTGCTTTCAGTACATCATCAGACTTGGCTTGATCTTTGAGGAGCACATATATGTTTTCTTTGGAAGGATTGTATGTCACTATATAATGCTCCTTCTGTTGATCAAGATTGACATGATATTCACGAGCATGAATACAAGAAAATGGTAGAAAAAATATTTTGCCACATAACAAGCAAGAGATGCAAGTGTGCTATGTGCACGAGACCTCCCCCTGACATTCATCCTTCCTAGAAACATACCTCAAAGATGGGCTTGACAGCAAGATACGAGTTTGGATCTTGGAAAGCTTCTTTAAATCTAGGTCCTGCAACCATTTAGTTTAAATCTACAATGAGTACATCTGATGAATTTATGATTAGGTGACAAAGGAAACAGTGTATTTTCCTTGTAATTACCAAGAACAATAGGCCTGTGCTGTCTCCATGGAAAATTAAATATGTCTTCCCTTGAATTTCCGTCCTGCAGTGTTGGAACTCTCCCTGAAGAGCAAGTAGCACAATAAGACATCAACTCGGAGAAAAAAGATATATGGCTGTTAATTTATCTTCCCTTTCCTGCTTTGCTTCACTCGTAGTAAGTTTTTCACATTTTTGGATAACTCCACAGGAAATCAAAATGGAGAAGAAAAGGTAAAAGAGGCAACACATAATTTCGCTAGATTTGAGTTAATAAAATGTTGGAATGTCCTATTTTCACCACAAATTTGTAAGATGAACCATCCAGTTGTGATGACAGTCAGTTAACAGCAAACAAAATCATGGTATGAAAGGAGGCTCAATCATAACAGAAAAAGAGGAGTTGTGGAGGGAGAGAAGACTGCTCCCAACCTGTCCTTAGGAAAGATTCTACTGCTACTGTGAATCTTGCACGGTTCAGGGTATGCAGCACAACAGATTTCACCTAAGACATACAAAAGCAATAAGACACTTCAGTCAAATGGGAAAAAGAAAAAGGAAAGGAATCAAAAGAGTTTGTTAAGAAGGTGCAGAACTATAAATTAATGCACACTATTTAACCTCTCGGTAAGAGCTGAAGACATATCCAAATGAGAGGAAGGCAAATGT
>JAJONR010012921.1:0-21301 GCA_029582245.1 Solanum etuberosum | reverse complement strand
TTAAAAATAATTATAATTATTAATTTGTCTTAAGCCCCCCCCCCCCCCCCTTCAACCTATTTCGAAATCCCAACTACACACTCCAACTTCACGGGTGTCCTACCACCCCACTTAACATTTTATTTCTCTATTTACTACACACTTGAGTGTTGACTTGTCATAGGAGGTGAGAACACCTCCTCTAGGCGCGTTAGAAGAGGCAATAGTCTCAACTTATGACGAAAAAATTGTACTTCTTCAACAGTCATCTTCGCCAACTTAAATAAACCCTTGTTCCGTCATCCCAACCATTAACCCTTGTTCCTTCTTAAAATATTTCACGATTTTCTTTCAAAAATAGGTAGGGTTTAGTTGTTTATGTTCATTTCTACTTTAAATCTTGAAGTTAGGGTTTGTAATCTACTCTAATTTCTTATTTAGGGTCTCTAATTTGAATTTTGAATTTTCTCAAAATTTGTTAAAAATTGATAATGAAAACTTGCATAAGCTTTGTATGGATGAATCAGACCCAATTCTCAATGCTGTAGTGAGATGCAAACATGGAATTTTAGTGAATTTGCAAACTTCTTGGTCAAAATTAAATTCGGAAAGAAGATTTTGGTCTTGCCCATGCTATGGTGTATGTGTTTTCCCTTGTATTCTTGCTTCACTTTATATTCAAGTGATGCTAATGTACCATTTTGGAATTTTTTTCAATCTAAAAATTACAATTTTTTTTGATGGAGGGACAAAGAAGAAGTGGACCCAAGATCAAATTTTATCCTTCCAAGATTGGTGACAAAATCAATGAGTTGGAGCAAGAATCCTGGATTAGACAGGTTCATATTGACAACTTGAATAACTCTTATTTGATATTGGAGAGGAGGCTCAATGGAAGGTGGAAATGGAGTAGGTTCAATAGGATGATATTTTTGTGTATTTTGATTTGTGTTGTTGCTATGTTCATCAACAACCAATCTATTCCAAGGTAGTATTTGATTTGTATTGTTGCTATGTTCATCAAAATTGTCAATGTATATGACAAATTTTGTATCTCTCTCTCAATATATATATACTAGTTCTTTGACACGTGCGTTGAACGTGATTACCAATTTTGAAAATATATGTTATAGTAAATAGTATTGATTATTTAAGAGAAGATTTGAATAATAAGCTTAGCAGATTCTTTTGTGAATGTTCAATGTGGATCGTCATATATATCTCTTATTCACGCGAACTTCTGAAGATGGTCAATGAAAAAATTTATTAGTTAAATGCAATAATGTATATATTTATTTCAATTTGATGTGGTTCAATCATGTAATTAGTCGTATCTCACTAATATTACCTTAAAGACGATATTTGTTTTGTATTTTTCTTGTCATCTAACCAGATGTTCTTTGAACTTGTATTCCACGTTAAATTTTTTAGATGTCTATGAACATGTGAAGAGAACAACTACATTTTATCTTTTAAAACTATTTTTTGTATATTAATTTTTATTTTATAAGTTACAACATAATAGATGACTTTCTTGTTGTTGGCTCTCATATTTGACTTCTCGATTGACTATGTACATAGATCAAAGAAACTTATCTGACTGTCCATAGATAATTGAGAAAGGTTTCCTTTTTTTTACCGAAAAAATTAAAAATTAAACTCTAAAGAATATATTCTATCTGTGAAATCATATATATAATCACTTGTTCATCTTACACCCAACAAAGTGATAGTTCATATACTTGTAAACGATTTTCAATTTATTCAACCAAGCATTATTCGTCAAAGGAAAAATAACAACACATTATTATCACATATATAGGGGTGGTATAATAATATAAAAAGTTATTGGTCAAAAGTTAATATAAGGAAAGTTGAAAGATAGAAATAATTAATGTAATAACTATGAAATTTATAATATTATAACTAAGAATGTAAAAGAGTGTGAAGAACGTTTGCAATAATTAGTAATAACTAAGAGAATTTATAATGTTATAACTAAATAATTAATGTGAAATAACTAGATTTCTAATAAATTTTATACTTACATATAATCACATATGATTCATATATATTCACATATTTTCACATTTGTTGTGAGTTTTTTTCTAAAAAACGAACTCGAAACATTTTAAAATAATATATTTTGAAGTTAGAAGATCTTGTTAACTTGATAATACATTTGTGACATATATAATACTTTAATTTAAATACAAGTACCTACCCAAATATAATTATATATTTACATTAATGAAAATATTTATCTCACAAAAATTAGCTATTAAATAAATAATAAAAATTAAACTAATACAAACTTCAACTGCCATTATTACAAGTCATATGAACTTTTCTTCGTCTAAAATACTGAAATATTAAAAAATAGTAAATAAGTAAAACAAAAGGGCAATGTTTATATAGTAATAACTATTTTGAAGCAAACTTTCGAACAATCTAAATCACATAAGTAACATTGATAAATAAAGTCATTCTTTTGGATTAGGCATAAAGAAAATAAATCGTGACAATTCTCTAAATTTTGAAAAAAGATATTCAGAAGCATATATCTACATCACAAGAGAAATTGTTAACAAAAATAAATGAATTTAGACTACATCATGTTAACTTCATATATTGGAACATTACATACTAATGTATATATTAAGCAAAAAAATAATTATTATATCATCAAAATTATTTTCCTCAAGTACTCAAGGTTATTGAATATACTCTCTTAGGATAGAACGACTTACTTCATCAGAATAGTGGTACTTCATATTCCGCTAAACTTCTAACTCACTCAATGAAAATAAATCACACAAATTTTTTTAAAATGCAAGAAGAAGAAGAGTAGAAGATTAAAAAAATGTGGTTGAAAAATAAGAGGAAGCCCCTCTATTTATAGTCAACAAATGGTAGTATGAACAAATATTTTTTGTTTCTTATCTGAAAAGTTATGACATTTCTGAGAAGTCACAACCCTTTGGAAAAGTCATAACTTATTGAAAAAGTCACAACTCTTTGAAAAATCCACAACTCATCGAAAAATAACAACCCTTTGAAAAAATTCACAACTTATCGGAAAAGTCGCAACTAATCAAAAAAGTCACAACCTAAGTTAGAGATATTATAGTAATTTAACATTCAAGTTAGGAGTTCATGCTTTTAAGGTAATATAGATAGATAATATACGAATCTATGTTGTCAATTGAAGCTTGTGTAAATTGATTGCACTTCATCTGTAAACTGAACAACTAACACAATTAAACACAATACCATCTATAAACACAACAACCTAGTCATTCATTCATACTTCAACATAGACAACATAACACCATTTCTAAAACACATAATCAAAACAACACCATATGAATAGTCAATTGAATAACCAACACAACACCATATGTAAACACAATTGAATAGCCAACACAATTGAATAGACAACATAACACCATTTCTAAACACATCTGAACACAACATCACCATCCATTCATACTTCAACATCACTATTCAATACCAGAATAACGTCATATTCATAAGGCCTCACATAAGGCAGAGTTTACCAACAAACAAAATAAAAAATAGTATGCCCTTAATGAAATAGTTTGCATGTCTACTGGACTAACTTAAAAATTGCATAAATACATCAATATCACTACAATTTTCATGGCATCTTTGACTGTGAAGAAGTGCTATTTTGACTTGGATTATTTGAACTACTTTCCAATGTATTCTTTATTTTCTTCTCTCTAAGCTCTTGAAGTTTGCTTGTTGAGATTGCTGCTTTACCATTCCATTTCAGCTTACTTGTAGTACTTGGTGTAAACCAATGTCACCAATTACATCAGTTGATTTTTTCCTCTTTTGCTTGACCAGTAAAGTAGATCTTACTACTTGGCATGCCATGCTACAATAAAATTATGAATATAATTCAATATTTAAATTGTCTAAATTAACAAAATAGTTTAAGATATTGAAAAGACTCATATTCATGACTTTGAAGCCATTTGCTGCTTGGAACACACTCATTTCCATAACTCTTGGTCTTTTGTCCGGAGATGTGTTTCCCTGCCCTTACCTCTTTATCTTTTAGTAATACTAGCTACTGAAGATGACACATGATAATTAGGAGGAGCAGAAGAGGATGCAGGGAAATCAGTAGGTGCAGTAGGTAGAGGAGGTGCACTAGGTGCTACTGATGATGATTTTTTGGTATTCCTCTTCCTCTTTTTAGTGGAGGCTCATCTTCTGATTGTGCTGATGGAGTTTTCTATACATATAAAGAAAAATAAGTTATAAACTAAGAAAAAGTAAATTTTGTTAGAAAATATTTAAAATAAATTCAAATATTACCTTTGGTTTGCCTCTTCCCCTGCCTGAACCTGTTGGTTCTGCCCTTACTAATGCACTTGGTGATGGTGCACTATGTGCTGCTGATGGTACACTATGTCTTGTTGATGACTCAATACCTTCTCTTTGAGGACACCCTCTCTTGTTATGGCCTCTAATATGACATATACTACAGGTCATTGCAAGTTCAGTCCTAGGCAGCTTCCCATATTTCTTAGTTTCTCCAGCTTCTTTCCTTCTAGCCTTAGGTGGCCTACTAGGCATGTTTGTGATTTCTGGTGGTGAAATAGTGGGGTTTGTAGAAACTGGCCACATCTCCATGTTTGTGAGTGGTTCAATAACATTGGCATAAGTCCTCAAGTAAGTTTACTTATTGTAGAAGTTGTCTATATAGTCATAAAGATAAAACTTCCCAAAGTATAATGCAGCCACAACACGTGGATATGGTATGCCCCTTACTGCCACACCCTACAACTACCAGTTCTCCTGGCAATATCCACTTTGTGTTGACAAAGCCCTTCTTTCACTTCAAATACAACAACTCCATTAAACTCAATGGTACAATCCATAGACCTACTAATGTTCTCCTCTAAAACCTTCAAAGCCATTGGAGAGAAATTACAGTTCCAAGTACTTGGGAACTCCCTTAAATTGGCTATTCTTGTCATCATCTTCACTCTTATTTCTTCAAGCATAGTAATGATGGTCTTGTGTCTAGCAGCCAAGATCCATGCATGAAAACACTCAGACATGTTGTTGTCTACAGAATCACACTTCACTTCAATATTGAAGTAAACTTTGCACCAATAATTAATGTTGTAGTACATTAAGTCATCCATCATATTTTTCTGGACCTAAAAACTTCATCTTTTCTATATTTTCCTTAATAAAGACTCAAATGTACTCTTAGCTACCTTTCAAAATTGTTGTCTTCTTTGAAGACCCCTCCATACCTTCTGAATATCTGTAATCAAGGTGAGACCTTCACCATCTCCAAGTCCTAGGTCATCCCTTATGCACTTGACAAACATGGTCCATGAGATTTTGTTTTCCTTTTCAACCACTGCCCAAGCAAGTGGCATCATCTGACTGTTACCATCCTTGGCCACAACAACTAACAACTGATCTTTACAAACACCTTTAAGGAAACAACCATCTAAGCCTATGGACTTCCTACAGTGTATCCATGCATTCCTTAAAGCATCAAAACAGATGTAAAAACATTGAAATATTGATTTGCCAAGTGCATCAGGTTCACCAAGTTTTACAACACAACTGGTCCCTGGATCGGTCCTCAACACTTCATCCTTGTAGTAAAAAATTATTCCAAATTCCACAACATGATCACCCATTATATCTTTCAACACTTTAGCTCTTGCTCTTCTCACAAGAGTCTTGCCAACATAAAGTTTAAACTTTTTCCTAATCATCTCCTGCAACTTGAAGACTCTTATGTTTGGTTGCTCAGTTATTCTTTCTTTGTAGGCTTCAATAAAAACTTTGCATTGCACAAGTACTTTCTAGTTGTCTTGTTCCAAGTATGCTTTGGGTTGTAAGTTTTTATCATGAAATTATCTGTTGTCTTGTCAAGACATGCATACAAAAGCCATAGACAACCATCCTTGCATCTAACTCTAACTTTCTTAGGCTTATTCACCCACTTCTCCACTTGAACCCTCTTTCTAACTGCATATTCAGTTACTGCTTGTCTAAATTCTTTCACATCTTTAAACACCATACCCAACTGCCACACAAATTTCTTTACAGTAGGGTCGTGAATGATTTTTTGAGTTGTCGTCCTCCTCTTTCTTGAAAACTATAAACTATCTTCATCAGAACTTGCAATGTAAAGCTCATCCCCTCCTAGCCTTCTTCATGACTTATTTTACCTGTTTTAGTTTCATCAAAATCTAGATCTGGTCCAGCTTCACCTACTGGTACCTCTTCATTGCCAGTTGGTACTCTTTCCCTTCTTTTCCTCTTTTGAAAAGTTATCTGTTCAGCCCTCAACTCTCTAACCTCCTCGTGTATCTCACTATCATACTCTTCCTCTTCATCAACTCCAACTAATTGAGTTTCTGACTCAACACTATCCTCAATTGAATAATCAGAATCCTCTACTTCTTATGAGAAATCAGATCCAGCAGGACCAACATCTATATCATCATCTCCTACAGTAGAACCATATGCAGTAGCATGAGGTGTGGTAGTGAAAGGAGGTGAGGTTGAAAAAGTAGCAAAAGGGTCCTCACAATTTAAATGGTCTTCACTTACCCCAAAGTTAAAGTATTCACTCTTACTAGGCCTTGTATAAAAGCTGAACCATATTCTCCCATATCCACATGACTACCATTTTCTATTAGCATGGGCCCCACAATTGTCTCATCAACCAAATGCTTAACAAATACCTCCACTACATCCCCATCTTCAAAGGAACACATCACGTCTAAAATATTCATATCATTATCAACATCTACCAAAATGCCACTGTTAGGTGCTTTAACACTAAAGGTGCAAGTTGTGCTATATCCCAAGTCTCTAATATAGTCTCTCAACTCAAAATATGATATGTTATCTACATCAACATCTAAAAATTCTGATATTTTTCCACCATTATGTATTGGTTCCCCACTACTTAAATCTAACACCCCCACCATGGTACCACCTTAGAGTAATCAAAGTAAACCCATACATCTCTTACCTGAAGGCAATAAAAAAATAGAATAGTAATAGACATAGTACCATAGTAGCATTATGAACATAATACTAAGACGAACATAAATACAACATAGTAGCATTAGCTTCTCCATGAACATCATACTAAGACGAACATAAATATAACATAGTAGCATTAACTTTCTCTATGAATATAATACTAAGACGAACATAAATACAACATTCCATGAACATAATACTAAGACGAACATAAATACAACATTATGCAACTTAGACGAGAAAGGGAAAAATCTAATTTCATGAAAACTGTGATATAATATGGTGTAAATTGAACACGTAACACTATAATAGTAAGCCACAAAGTTGCTCTTAATTTTACGAATTAATAGAAAACCCTGATAAAGCACAAACTCGAAATAAGGGACACTACATAAAAAATGATCTTTAGCGATAATTAATTAATGACAATAACTTAATTGCCATTAAATATGTACTTTTAGCGGCAATTAGCAGTCTTTATATATGTCCCTAAAGCCTTTAGCGACATTGGATCCAATGACAATTAAAAACTGTCGGTAAAGACTTTAACACTCTTTGTTAATGTGTATATTAATTGCCGCTAAAAGGTGTTTTTGTTATAGTGGGACAAAGAACTAACCTTTACTAAATCAGTTGATAAACTACGTAATCAAGTTGAAAATACACACAAGAATGCTTGCTTGGATCATCATCAGAAATGCATATTCAAATGTTTAATCTTTAGGAGAAAAGGAAATGAAAAGGAGAAAATAAAGAATTGGGGGTGACGTTTAATCTTTAGGATCTTAGGAGGGAAATGGAGAAAAGAAAAGGTTGAAGTGGGTGGGGACCCCACGTGCAAACACGTTAGACATTTTATTTGGTTTATATGGACAGGCCAACACTCAAGTGTGTAGTAAATAGAGAAATAAAGTGTTCAGGGGTGATAGAAAATCCGTGAAGTTGGAGTGTGTAGTTGAGATTTCGGGTATAGATTGGGGGGGGGGCCCTTTAGACAATTTTCTAAAAAAATAAATAGTTTACACCCTAATTTTCAAATTTTCAGAAAAAATCTAATAATATTTCTTTTCTCAACTCTTATGAGGGTAAATTGGAAACTATAATTGACAAAAACAACAAAACAAATAATTTTAAACTAAAAAATAAAAGCCACATTGAATAATTAACTATTTGGGATTATGAAAATGAAGAATTGTTTGGCAGGGCACTGTACAAAAATAGTACCGAATAAGGTATATGTATTACTAAAGTTAGTTAAGCTTAAATTATTTCTAATTCATTATTTAGATTAATATATTTAAGGGAATTCCGTCTTTAATCATACTTATTCATGTATTAATAACTTTGATATTGCTAATATTATGTGTATGTATTAGTTATACACTCTATAATACTGAATGAAATGTATTAGTTATATAAGAAAAAAAGGATGGGCTAGGTCGATTTTATAAAAATAATTTTTAAAAATTGAAATTGAAAATAAGATCGAGTGACAGGGTCAGTTTTGCCTCGATTTTTTAGACTGAGGGAGTCCCTGCTTTTTCTTCATGATGAAAGGCCTGTTGTTGGAGGTATATATGGACCATTATCAAGCACACATTTGACATTCCTTAACGGTTTTTAATAGTTTTATAAAAAAAATTATAAAACCAATAACACTTTTTTCGGTGGTTGTTGTTGCACGATTACCTCTCTCGGTGGTTTTCTGTAATGACCCGGTCAATCATTTTTGAAAAGTTTCATGAATTTACCATTTTTCCCTACCGATATTGACCCTGAGTGTTCTATGATTGTGTTTTGAGAAGTTGATTTTAAACTTTGAGTTAAAAGTTGAGAATTTCGTAAGTTTTGAGTTTGAAAGGCTAAGTTGTTAAGAAAGTGGTTTCGGTGTCTATTAGAGTTTTGAGTGTCGAAAAGGAATTTCGTCAATTCCATTAGTACCAAAATGTGAAATATAATCCGTGAGAGTTGTCGATTTCTGATTCAGAGTCTTTTTGAGGATTTGAGGTCCTAAGTTGTGTAATTGTGGAATTTTAGCCTTTGGTTTGACTCTAGTCAATGTTTAGGGTTTGGATGCTTGGATCGGAATCCTGAGAGTTCTGTTGGAGTTGAAGGATGATTTTAGGCATAGCTGAGGTTTTGATTGATTCTAGAGAGGTCCCGAGCTTGTTTTAGCCTTTTTAGGTGTGAGTTAGTTTCTTGTGGTTTTCACGGATGTCGGGTCAGGAAGACCTCTGATTCATGTTTTGACAGATCCATTGAGTTTGGAACAACGAGTATAATTGATTAGCATATGTGGTTTGTGTGTATGGAGTTCCAAACAAATCCCGAGGGTCCTTTCAGAGTGTTGAAGGTTTGCTGTATTTTCTGATGCTGCAGGCCATGATTTTGCGAAGGTCCTGTTACTTAAGCGACCTTCGTTTAAGCTAAGGACCTGTCGCTTAAGTGACATTCACTTTGCAACATCTGAGAGGATTTTTGGTCTGCCTTTTCGGGATTTAAGCCTCATTTCACTATTTTTGAGTTTTGGGGTAGTGATTTGGACAAGATTTTTGAGGAAAATTTTTTGGGTAACATTTCTTAACTATAAATCTTGATTTACCTATTATTTTTTATTGATTTATGTGTTCAAATCAAACTTTTGAAATGAGAAATTTGGGGTTATCTTCATGTGCCCAAGAAATTAGTAAAACGATGATTTTGAACTGATTGTAAGTCCTTTTTCGAAATGATTTTTCCTAATGAGTTCCTAAAGCCTTGAGTACTGTTTTCAAGTATTAAATTTTGGATTCAAACCTTAATTTTGGAATTGGGTTTGGAGTTGATTAACCCATTTCTCTATGAAATTGATATGGGTATTGTTGTTTCTACATATTTATTGTGAATACTTTCTTGTATATATATTGTGTGGCTTTGGAAGTGATTTGGAAGGAAGACTCAACTCAAGGAGTGAATATTTATTGATTTAAGTCAAGTGATCTCCTAAACCCTGTATTCTAGTAGAAATTGTGTACTTCCTTCGTTGCTTTTGTGTAGGGAGTAATAGGGATGAGGTGAAGGATTTAATTGTCTACTTGATACATCTAAATGAATAAAAAGAAGTTGAAATGGAAAAGGCTATGTGATGAATATGATGATGTGGATTGCCTTAATGTTACTCTTGTTGATTGATTGATGAAATGCTTGAAAGTATGAATATGGACTTGAATTGTGTGAATTGTTGTCTCTTCTGTATGGTGTGATATTGCTTGTATGCATTGATGTTGTACACTATGATGAGACATGTGATGATTTATGATGCCGATGTCTTTTCAGCGAACGTTATGATGCCGAGGTCTTTGACGGTGGGTGTTGTGATTCCGATGTCATTTCCGGTAAGTGTTTATAAAATCGATGCGAAATGGTTTCAGCTAGTGATATTGTCGAGGATAAATAGTTCCGGTGAGAGATTAATTATTATGACTTAATGCATTTGATTCTTATGTATGACTTGGTTGCTAATTGTGATTGATATACTTATTGAGTGTGACTGAACTACTTGACATTGAAATTGACTTATTTGACTCATGTGGTTGTTAAATTGTTAAGATTGAACTGCAAATATTGAGCCTTGTGAGCTTTTTATTATCGAACTGCTAGGTTGGGTTGATCTATGTGCAGGTTGTAGTTTGAGGAGGTTTGGTTGGAGTGTTAGGGGTATTCAATTTCTAGCTAGATACCTTGTTTATTAGGTTTCTTGTTGGGTACCGTGTTGTTGGTACTCACCCCTTGCTTCTACACTTGTGTAGGTTCTGTGCCTGAGCCCGTGTGATCTCTTTCTTGTTCTTCTAATTTCGAGGCTTGTCAAGGATTTGAAGAGATAGCTGCTTGTCACTTCGGCGGGCCCTCTTTTTCCTTTTCTTTATACTTTATTCTATTTGAGAAACTGCGACTTGTACTTATTTCTTAATTCCGCACTTTACGTATTTAGTATCTTGTACACGTGACAACCATATTTTTGGGGTTTTAATAGAATGATTTGTCTTGTTCTTGCTTTATATTTGTGCATTTCTTTCATTTTCGTTGGGTTGAGGCTGACTTGTCTTGGTGGGAAAAGATAAGTTCCATCACGTACATTTTTGGGTTGTGAAAAATGGTATCAGATCCCTAAGTTCATAGATATCATGTGTGTACAAGCCAAGTCTAAGTAGAGTCTTGAGGATCGGTACAAAGACTTCTGTACTTATCTTCAAGAGGCTACAAAGATTGTTAGGAAACTTCATTTTATTCATCCTTTCTTATCGTGCGCGGGTACCTTCGCTAGTGCTGAGTTGCCGCGTGTTGTTTTAGCAGATGCCGAGGACCACATCTTCCATTTCCAGTGGAAGAGGGGAGGCAGTTCCCGAGGAATTTGTTGAGACCCCAGCTAGGGGTAGGGGTAGGGTCTGAGCTTTTTTCTTGTGGAGTAGCACCAGTTAGAGGTCATGCTCGTGGAGTGGAACCAGCCATAAGTAGAGCTAGAGAGGTTTCTCCTGAGCCATAGGTTGAGATTGTTGAGGGCCAGGTTTCTCCTGAGTTTAGAACTTCTTTGTTTCAGGAGACTTTGTTGACGATGTTAGATGTGCTAGAGAATTTCTCTTAAGGTGGTGCGACAGGTACGCCACAAGGTTCTCAGACGAGGGTAGGGGCGCAGACCCTATGTCAGCAACGGGTTCCAGGTATTCAGGATCAGGTGGGTCAGCCACTAGTGGTTTCGACCCTGGTTGTGGGCGTTCAGATTGCTCTTGAGGTTATTTTGACGACAGTTGAGCAACACTGTTATGAGAGGTTTCAGAAGATGAGACCACCCCAGTTTCACGGTGGTAAGAGTAAGGATGCTCATGAGTTCTTAAATTTATGCCATGAGATACTTGAGGCAGTGGGCACGGTATATGCTCGTAGTGTTCGGTTGGTTTCACACCAGCTTCGTGGTCGCGCCAGAGAGTGGTGGAGGACTTTTGTGAGGTCCAGAACAGTTGGATCTTCCCCAGTTGAATCGGATGCGTTCTCTAGTGCCTTCTAGGATCGCTTCATTCCATGGAGCGTGAGGAAGGAGAGTCGACTGAGGTTGAGAGCTTGACTCAGGGCAGTTTTTCTGTGACTAAGTATGACACCCGTATCTGTGAGCTTGCATGTTATGACTATTGTTCCGGATAAGGCATAGAGAATTCGCCGGTTCGTGAGAGGGTTGACTTTCTCTGTCAGGTCTTATGTGTTCAGGGAAGCCAGAGAGGGGGCTTCCTTCCGGTCCATTGTAAGCACCGCCAAGGAGGTAGAGTTGATGGTTTTAGCCAAGTTTGGGGAGCCCAAGATGGCCTGGTCGTCTGGACAGTTTTCTGGTGCCTCATCTAAAGGCAGATGTTCGCATAGAGGTAGTAGCTCCTTTCAACATCGTGGACCAGTTCATGATTCTATGCTAGTAGTCAAGATAGGGCAGTCAGCCCGAGGATCTTATGGTTTTGGACGAGGTGACCATGGTAGTTTGTCCGGTTCGCAGCAGCAGTTATCTGTGCCAATTTCTTGTTTTACTTGTGTGGATCCAAATCATATAATGCGACAATGTCCTCTACAAACTCATGCAGGACCTCAACATTCTTATTCCGCTGCTCATCTAGGGATTCAACGCCTCCGGCCAGGGGTCGAGGCATTGTTCAGTTCGGTAGAGGTGACATGACTTCTGGTAGGGGTACTCCAGCTCCGTAGGGTAGAGGTAGAGGTTTTACTCAAACTGCATGCTGTTGTGAGGGGTAGTGTTATGCTTGTCCAAGGAGGCCTGAGGCTAAGATTTCTGATGTTGTGATCACAGGTATCGTCCCAGTTTTCCATCGACCTGCGTATGTATTGTTTGATCCAGGATCTACTTTCTCATATGTGTTGTGAAACCCCGTCCATTTGAACGTTGTGATTAACTTGTACTTTTGGAATAAGAATAAGACTTTTTAACACATAAGGAAGGATTTTTTATGAGTTATTTTTACTTGCAATAAGTTTTAATGTGAAGTGTTAAAGTCAAGAGAGTTGTAAAATAAAAGTCGGCAAAGGTTATTGTAAATGCTCTTAAGGAGTTCCTCTCAAATTCTGGTCAAATGTTTCTGAAATTTTCTTCTAGCATATAAAGAGTTAGAATGCCCATTATCTATCAAATCGAAGGTATACGAGTCTAGTTTCCAACACACTAGACCATTCATCTATACGACATCAGAGTAGAGAGTTGTGCACGTTTCCGTGAGATTGCACGAGCAGAAAAATTTAAGAGCCCCCCCCCAACTCTAAGTCGGTGGTCTTTTTAAAATATCACCACCTTCGTAATTTTTTTCATAAAAATTGAAGAAAAGCTAGAAAAAAAATGATAAAACCTTGTTCCAATACTCCTTGGATGCTTGGATTCTCAAATCGGATGTTTAACATAAGTTGTTCTACGTTGTGAGCTCATCGTTGTGGTATAATTTTCTTTTCAAGTTAGACTTTCGTTTGTTGTTGCTGCAAGGAGGCATAATTTTCATAGTATTATTTCAGGCTTTTTGATTGAGGTAATCTTAATTTTACTACCCTCCTTCGTAATTCCATATCCTAGTATCATTTTTATAAAATTTTGAGCTTCATCGTGGTGTTTTTGATGTTGTGATTGTGGCCCCTTTGTCTTGTTTAATTGGCTGTTATTATGATTTAGTGCTGGAGGTAATTAAGGGGTAGGTGTTATTCTTATTAGAGTCACATATGA
This sequence comes from Solanum etuberosum, assembly GCA_029582245.1. Lineage (NCBI taxonomy): Eukaryota > Viridiplantae > Streptophyta > Magnoliopsida > Solanales > Solanaceae > Solanum > Solanum etuberosum. The sequence continues at coordinate 7,521 of JAJONR010012921.1, read as the reverse complement.
TGGTTGCTGGATTGAACGGCGTGAAATACACCTAATTATGTTTCCTCGGGATCTTGTCCTTCTTTGAGATGTTGTTGGAAAGCCTTCAATGAAGTTAGTTGCTGATTGTTGTTGTTATTTGCCTCACTTTGTGGGTTGGATTTGGCTGGTCACGAGTGTGGCGATAGCGTCTTATTGATTAGTCATGGCTTGTTCTTGCAACCTCGCTGATTTCTGCATAGTTGCATTACTTTTGTTGGGCAAGCTTCATAGAGACACTTTTTGGGCTTCAGTTGGAAGGTTTATTAAGGCTATTATTTCTCTTCTGGCATGATCCTAATTGCCTAAGCTTGTTATGGTCAGTGTATTATCATTAGTTGACCTGTAGCCCTGTCCTGTTGAGTTGGCTATGACCATATGATATAATGTCTATTAGCGATACTCTACTCCTTACTTAGTAGCCTAGAAAAGTAGGTTATGATTCTATTTTGATTAATTATGATTACTTGTTATTGTTGTGATGTTTTATTGTCTTGCTGCCGCCTATGATCTTGTTTTGGCCTCAGCAGATACTAACATTGCAGAGTTCTTTAGCATACAAATTGATTCATATACCTAGCCTACATGTCGGGTAGACCGAGCCTCAGGCTGGGTAGACCGAGCCTACGAGCCGGGTAGGCTTACCTACGGGGCAGCATATATGTATTGTACCACAGAGCCTCAGATTCACATTGATTCATGGCACACCTACGGAGAAGCATATATGTATTGTATCACAGATCCTCAGATTTGCGTTGATTCATGGCACATGTACATTCAGAGAGTTCAGATTATCATTGGGATCTAGGTAAGGGGACTAATATATGTAATTAACGATTGTTTGCATTCTCTTGGATTTATAGTGATTGTGTGCTGTTTGTACCTGCCGGGCTTATGGGGGACTAGTCAGGTTATTGCTTGTCATGTGTTTATTTTATCTTATTGTAGGGAGATAAGGTATTGTCCTTGTGTTTCACCCCTCCCCTTTTCATTCAGTACTTATACTTCAGTTTTAATTTTCAGTTTACCTTACATGTTGGGTACATTATTTTGTACTGATGCCCCTTGCCGGGGGCGTTGCATTCATGCCTGCAGGTCCTGAGCGATGACGTCCAGACAAACCTGCTGAGTAGCACAACCACCTATCACTACAATAAAAATAACTTTTAGCGGCAATAAATAGACACATTAATAAAGAGTGCTAAAGTCTTTATCGGCATTAGTTAAAGGCCATTAGATCAAATGTCACTAAAGCCTTTAGGGACATTTACAAAGAGTGCTAATTGCCACTAAAAATACATATTTAGTAAAAATTTCTAATTAATTTCCGCTAAAGATCATTTTTGATGTAGTGTATATAGCTGAGTGGTTGATTTCTTTCTTCCCGGGGTTGCCAGAGTCCTATAGGTTTGCTTATTTTGTGGTTTATAGTTTTGGGTAGGCTGGGGCCCTGTCCCGTCCCAGTGTTATATTCATAGAGGTTTGCAGACTAGTGTGTTGGGTTGTTAATTAGTCACGCTAATGGCCACGTTGGCCTTGCTTTCTAGTCGAATGATGTTTGATAGTTTATTGACATATTATTTATATCTATTCCTATTTTTAGTTCCTATATAGAGATCATGGTGGCTTTAACGGCCCACATAGAGTTTATGCTTTCCTAGATACCATGGTGGCCTTGACGGCCCAAACAGGCTTCTATGTTAGCTGGGTATTTCTTTGTATAAATTGTTGGGAGTAGCTATTTTCTTTGTAGAATTGTTGATAGGGGCCTTGCTGGCCGATGACTTATTTTTAAGCTGAGATATACTTGTTTGTTTTCTTAACTGTATGTGGTTTCCATGCGCCGTTAGCAAGTGGTTCAACAGGGTTGGCTCAGGCCTAAGTTTTTGCATCAGGTGCCAATTGTGCCCTTTAAGTTTGGGGCGTGACAAACTTGGTATCAGAGCAACATTGTATCCTAGAGAGTCTGCAAGCCATGTCAAGTAGAGTCTTGTTTATAAATATGTTGTTCACCATATTCTATAAGCAAGAAGCTACTGAAATTATGTAGGGAAGTTGTCCTTCTTTAACTCAAATCGTTCTATAGAGCTTACTCATAAGGTTTTAGTTCTTTTGATTACGAATTTTACTGAGCTTGCACTATAGATGCACTTACTATTGACCTAGACATATTGCAGATTCAGGCTATTACAGAGAACAAATATGCTCTAACATCAACAATATACGGTTAAGAGGATGAAGAGAGAGTCAATGAAGGAGAATAGACCCATAGGGATTCAAACAAACGCTTAGGAAGTTCCAAACATTGGTATTCAAAGAGACCACCAGGATCACGATCACAACAATCCCTTAGTACCAGGTTAGATTGATAGGGTCAGTCAGGTTTTGATGAAAGCTCCCAAGCATCATGCTCACAACAGTACCGTCGCCTAGAGCAATCAAGATCAATTGTGCTACGTTGTGATATTTGCGATGGATCACTTATTGGGAGTTGTCACACAAAGGTTATGCTTATAGCTATGAGGTTAATTTACAAAGATATTGTCCATTCAGGGACAAGTAGGGTTCAGGACAGAGGGCCAAATTAGAAGTAGAGCCATCTACTTCGGTACATTCTGCAGAGAGAGGGCCACAATTTTCGTCAGTAGAGGTTGAGGTATAGGGGGAGCATCTACTTCTGGTAGTGGCTAGAAGTGTACTTATGCATTGATAGGTATACTAACCATTTGTTCTCACTTTATTTATGCTCAGGCTCAATATTATTGTATGTTACTCCATTTATTACTGAGAAGTTTTCATAGTACAAGAGTCATTGGGATGACTTATTGCTATATCTACTTCATTTGGTGACTCTATTATTGCCAAAAGGGTTTATTGGGGGTGTATTGTAGAGATTGTTGGGCGTCCAACCTCGATCACATGATAGAGCTGGAGATACTTAACTTTGATATTATTAGGGGCATGGATTTGCTGATATCTTGTTATGCCAATGTCTTTTGTCGAGCAAAGATTATTAGATTCCACATAGTTCGAGAGGGGAATGGTAATACTGTAACGCAAAAGGATACACTCATTTCATATACTCTGGCGAGGAAATTGATTGCTAAAGGGTGCATTTATCATATTGTTAGGGTTTAGGATGTTGACATAGAATCGCCAACCTTAGAATCTATCTCGGTGGTTAATGAATTTCTAGATGTCTTTCTAGATGAGCTCCCTGGTATTCTCTTAAAACTGGAAATTAATTTTGCTACTAATACATTACCAGATGTCTAACCGATATCAATTCCACCATGTAGAATGGTACCAATAGAATTAAAGGAATTGAAGAAGCAACTAAAAGACTTAGTAGGTAAGGATTTCATCAAGCCAAGTGCGTCATCAAAGGGTACATAAGTATTATTCGTGCTGAAGAAAGATAGTTCATTGATCATGTATATAGGCTACAGACAACTGAATAAGGTGACTGTAAATAACAAATATCCATTGCCAAAGATTGATGACTCTTTTGACTAGTTGCAGGGTGCCCGATGTTACTCAAAGTTTGATTTAAGTTAAGGTTACCATCAGGTGCCAGTTCAGGAGAGTGATATAATGAAGATAGTCATCGGGACCAAATATGGTCATTTTGAGTTTCTTGTGATATCTTTCAAATTGATGAATTTCCCAATAGTATTTATGGACCTGATGAACAACATATTCAGGCCATTCATAGATATGTTTGTGATTGTTTTCATTCATGAGATTTAGGAATATTCACGATCAGAGGGCAAGCATAGGGACAATCTCCAAGCAGCATTTCAGGTATTCCAAGGTTAAATATTGTATGCTAAGCTCTCATCGTGTGAGTTCTTATTGTATTCTAGAGCCTTCTTGGAAGTATTGTATCAAATGTTGATATACATCTTAATATGCAGAAGATTGAGGCCGTGAAGACTTGGCTTAAGCCATGACCCCATCTGAAGTTCATAGATTTCTGGGGCTAGCAGGCTCAATAGCAGGAGTCTTTAGCCGTTAGTATAGCAGAAGACAGAATCCTTGGAACCAGACATCGATTGTGTGTTCTAGATGTTACAAGTCTACGATAACAGATTATGGTAGAAAGAAACTATTCTCGATTTTCTATTCACCAGGTTCTACAAAGATTTATCATGATACTAAAGATACTTACTAGTGGCCTTGGATGAAGAAAGACATTGTGGAGTTCATGGCATAGTGTCCTAATTTTCAACAGGTGAAGGTCGAGCACCAAACACCAAGTGGACTGACTCAAGAGATACCCATTCCATTGTGGAAGTAGGAGGCAATAAATATGGACTTTGTTACAGGTTTAAGTCTCTAACAATAGAAGTTTGATTCTATTTGGGTAATTGTCGACAAATTGGCAAAATCAATCTATTTCTTGCCGGTCAGGATCATATGTTCAACTCAAGATTTTGCAGTCCTATAGATTAGAGAGATTTTTTGATTGCATGGTGTCCATGTATCTATTATTTCAAACGGGGGACCATCGTTTATAGGACATTTTTGGAAATCATTCCAAATGGGCCTGGGGACGCAGGTAAACCTTAGTACTGCATTTCTTCCTAAGATTGACGGCCAAGCTGAAGGTACGATCTATACTCTCGAACATATGTTAAGGGCGTGGGTGTTAGATTTCAAAGGAAATTGGGATGATCACTTATTTATAGAGTTTGCCTATAATAATAGTTATCATTCTAGCATTTCTTATGGCTCCGTATGAGGCTTTATATGGAAGAAAATATAGATCCCCTCTTGGTTGGTTCGAGGTTGGAGAGTCATAATTATTTGGACCAGACTTAGTGAAGCAAGCCAATGAATAGGTTAAGTTAATTAGAGAGTGGTTGTTGACAGCCCAAAGCCGCCAAAAATCATATGCAGATGTTAGGCGCCGGGACTTAGAGTTTGATGTTGATGATTGGGTCTTTCTGAGAGTTTCACCTATGAAGGGGGTTATGAGATTCGGCAAAAAGGGTAAGTTGAGCCCTAGTTACATTGGGCCTTATTGTATCTTGCGACGCATAGGCCGAGTTACCTATGAGCTAGAGTTACCTCAAGGGTTAGAAGCAGTACACCCAATTTTTCATGTTTCTATGTTACAAAAGTGTATTGGAGACCCAACACGTATAGTGCCGACAACCGATGTTCAGATTTCAAAGGATATTTCTTATGAATAAATCCATGTTGCCATAGTAGATCGCCAAATAAGAAGGTTGCAAAATAAGGATATAGCTTCTATAAAAGTGTTGTGGTGGAGCCGTAATGTTGAGGAGCTGACGTGGGAAGTTGAGAAGGACATGAAATCCAAATATCCTCACATGTTCGTTCCTTCAAATGAGTAGACCAGCAATTGAGTATATGAGCTATATTATTTATGAGTTGTATGGGTTCTATCATTGTTTCCTATGATATAGAGAATACAATCATCATTCGAGGACGAATGTCCCTAAAGGGGGGAGGATGTGACACTCCGTCCATTTGAACGTTGGGATTAACTTGTACTTTTGGAATAAGAGTAAGACTTCTTAACACATAAGGAATGATTTTTTATACGTTATTTTTAATTGTAAAAATTTATAATGTGAAGTGTTAAAGTCAAGAGAGTTTCTAAATAAAAGTCGGCAAAGGTTATTGTAAATGTTCTTAAGGAATTTCTCTGAAATTTTGGTCAAATGATTCTACAATTTTCTCCTAGCATGTAAAGAGTTAGAATGCCCATTACCTATCAAATCGAAGGTATACAAGTATAGTTTTCAATGCACTAAACCATTCATCCATATGACATCAGAGTAGAGATTTATGCACGTTTCTGCGAGACTGCACAAGCAGGCAGCTCTAAGAGGGCCCCCTAACTCTAAGTCGGTGGTCTTTTTAAAGGACCACCACCTTCGTCATTTTTTTCATAAAAAGTGAAGAAAACCCAGAAAATATGATCAAACCTTCTTCCAATACTCCTTGGACGCTAGGATTCTAAACTCGGATGTTTAACGGAAGTTGTTCTACGTTGCGAGCTCATCGTTGTGGTATAATTTTATTGTCGAGTTAGGCTTCATTTGTTGTTGCTGCAAGGAGGCAGAATTTTCATAGTATTATTTCAGACTTTTTGGTTTAGGTAATCTTATTTTTACCACCCTCCTTCGTAATTCAATATCCTAGTATCATTTTTTTTTATAGATTTTTGAGCTTCATGGTGGTATTTTTGAAGTTGTGGTTGTGGGCAGTCCCTCTGTCTTGTTTAATTGGATGTTATTATGGTTTAGTGATGGTGTTGAAGTACTGGAGGTAATTACGGGGTTGGTTTAATTCTTATTAGAGTCGCATACGATGGTTGTTGGATTTAACAACGTGCAATACACCTAGTTATGTTACCTCGGGAGCTTGTCGCTCCTTTGAGATGTTGTTGGAATGCCTTCAATGAAGTTAGTTGCTGATTGTTGTTGTTATTTGCCTCAGTATGTGGGTTGGATTTGGGTGGTCATGAGTGTGGCGATAGCGTCTTATTGATTAGTCATGGCTTGTTGTTGCAGCCTTGCTGATTTCCGTATAGTTGCATTACTTTTGTTGGGCAAGCTCCATAGAGACACTTTTTGGGCTTCGGTTGGAAGGTAGGTTAAGGCTTTTATTTCTCTTCTGGTACGGTCCTAATTGCCTAAGCTTGTTATGGTCGGTGTATTATCATTAGTTGACCAGTAGCCCTATCTTGTTGAAATGGCTACGACCATTTGATATAATGTCTATCGGTGACACTCTACTCCTTACTTAGTAGCCTAGAAAAGCAGGTTATGATTCTGTTTTGATTAATTATGATTACTTGTTATTGTTGTGATGTTTTATCGTCTGGCTGCCACCTATGAGATTGTTTTGGCCTCAACAGACATTGACATTGCAGGGTTCTTCAACATACAAATTGATTTTTATACCGATCCTATGGGCCAGGTAGACCGAGCCTTTGGGCCGGGTAGACCGAGCCTACGGACCAGGTAGATTGATCCTATGGGCCGAGTAGGCTTACCTACGGGGCAACATATATGTATTGTATAATAGAGCCTTTAGATTCGCATTGATTTATGGCACACCTACAGAGAAGAATATATGTATTTTATCACACATCCTCAGATTTGCGTTGATTCATGGCGCATGTACATTCTGAAAGTTTATATTAGATTATCATTGGGATCCAGGTGTCACGCCCCGAGCCTACACCCTGGGGGGGACTGGCACTCGAGAACCATTGCTGGCCCCAAGCGAACCCTTGGCCTGACTTACTTACTCAGCGGAAGTCTTAAAAACAAGAAATAGTCTCAAAGGATAACTCATGCAAATGTCTTTAAGAAATATTAAACTTAGCCAAAATGAAAACTCAAGTCTCAACCATTAAAACAGAAAATAGAAAACTCAAGAACTAACATCTGACTGTCTATGAAGCCTCTAAACAACTGAGATGGATGTCGGGACAAGACCCACGACATCCTAATGAAACTA
>JAJONR010012920.1:0-20394 GCA_029582245.1 Solanum etuberosum | reverse complement strand
AAACCCCCCCCCCCCCCCCGCACCCCAAGCAACTCAACCCTTCCATCCAGGATAACTCATATTGTTGTCAAGATCACTGCTAAGAAAACCATTTTCAGCAAATTCTTGTACCATCTCAGGGGTAAGAATATCATCATCTGATACATGCATACTTGGGGGCAATTCTGGACCTTTTCGACTGAAACCACTGTTGCCAGCCGATGAAGAGGGTTCACAGTTGGATCCCGATTTGAAACTGTAACTTCGGGGTAAATCTGGAGCTTTTTGACTGAGACCACTGTTGCCAGCCAATGCAGAGGGTTCACAGTTGGATGCTGATTTAAAACTGTAGATTCTACCCGGTGTGGGTCCTAAACTGCTCCCCGGCAGATGTGAAGATGTTGCAGCAGCTATAGAACCATTGTTGCCAAATGCAAGCCCTTCCCTCGAAGCACTACCACCTCCACTCTGTCCAGAAAGGCACTGCTGTTGAACTCCAGACCCACCGTTGTTGGTGTTCATGTCCTGGAGGAGCTGCTGGATCATTTGCTGCTGCAGGACCTGGCTTCCTTGCGAGGATTGAGATTGATTTTGCGAGAGCAAACCGCTACTCAGTAATTGCTGCTGTTGTGACAACCCACTGACAGGTAAGTTCTGCACAGTCCCTGGCAGCATACCATTGGGCCCTTGCAACAGTGAAGATTGAGAGTGGTTTGAATTATTGAAAGAAGAAGACGCATCTTGTTGGGTTGGGTTTGTGTTTGAATTCATTGAGTTCTGCCGCATAAGCGAATTTTGGAAGTTTGACAGCGAAAGAGCAGCTTGTCCAGAGCCACTTAAAGCTCCCCGACCACCCATGTGCTGGTTATTGCTGATTTGGTTATTAAGCCCAGGGTGCAGTGACATAAGCTTGTTCAACGCACTGCGATCGGTTGGCAGACCCTGAATATTACCCACCTGCTGCTCTGTTTCCTGGATATTTTGCATCTGAAATTTGGCTGTGTTATCATGTCGCGGGAAACTCTTTAATCCCTCTGCAAAACAAGCAGAGCAGTAATCCTTTATTTAGAATTCAATACGCCAAAAACATGCTAAAAGTTAAACACTATCATGGTACAGATAATAATGGGGAAGGACGGATATTTTTAGTTTTATCTACAATCGAAATTATAAAAAGAAACAAATCTATTTACCAATGGAACCAGCTTTATGCTCACTGCAAAAATCCATCAAATCCTTCATGCTATTCACGACCTCAGCGATCTGAACATCATATGTCAAAGAATCAAGTACTAAAACATTAGAAAGCCAGATAAGCGAAGACTTAACACTTAATTATACATGGACCGAGAAAAATTAGTCCTCATGTTTTCTTCCCCAATAAGTCTATCTTCCCATCCCAGACTCATCCAAACATACCTGTAAGCATCTCACATATCTTTTGGAAAATCCCAAATCATTAAGTGACTGTAACTCCAAACTCTTGGCAAGTTGACGTCCAGTCGTGATGACCCTAACGTACAACATAAAAAATGTGACATGAGATTATAGTTCAAACCAATTGTCAGATATAAGAGACAATACATCTCCTGAAATTAACGAGAAGTTTATTCTCTATGGTTAGAAATGCGTTTACGACTATGAACTCCTGGTATTACAAAAACAGACATAATGGAAGCTTGTAGTTCAAATGAAGTCCTCATCAGGTGGTTCTCTATAACTTGAAAATCGAACAAACTCGTTTTTAGGGGCCTATCTCAGTTGTTAGCAGTAATAGAAAGTCATTACAAGCGTACACTGGAAAGCATATACTACTATGGGTTCATCATTCAGGATGAGGTACATCTAAGTGAGACAGCCCAGTAAATACAGTAACAGACACCACTCACAGTAGAAATTGGAATCATATACACAAATTAGTAGACAGACAGGAACTAGATATCAAGCTAAAACAAAAGGAGAAACAAAATGAATTACATACTGAGAAAGTGAAACACAATCAGACAAGTAGCCTTTTTTGTGGGTGTGGGTGGGTGTTTGGGAGGGGAGGGGGGAAGGGACGGGTAGCTTTTCACTCACATGTTGCTGTTTGCTTGTAAATCCTCCTGAGAAACTCCATCAGGTCCAGTTTCTGTTAATGTACTTTGGCATTTCTGAGCAACCTGCAGCAATTGATTTACCTACAAAGAACAATGTTATGAGAGCAAGTTCTAAACACTGAAATTGCTTTTCATTCGCTGTCAGCTGAGTCATAAAGACTAAGTTGAAAGGGATCGTTGCACAACTGGTGGATCGGGTCAATTAGAATCATCTCATTCTATTCCAAAGTGAAAATCTCCAGGACCTCAACAGCAAAGAGGGTTTTACTCAGGCTTGTCCCAGTCAAATCAAATCACCAGGACACAGAACAGTTGAACAGATTACACATATCCAAGACATTAGTTGCATGATTCCATTCAAGAAACAATCGGAGGTGGCCATATAAACAAAATTTAGAAATCCTCTAAACATTGATTACTCCAAAAAGCCACAAACCGCATACACATTCAACATGAGAAACAAACACCTGCACGTGGGATATACTGGACAAAAAAAAAGATATAGACCCTTGGCTATCTTAATGAGTGAACGTATTAAATGTTAAAACCCTAAAATGCAACTTCATATTGAGGATGATCCAAAAAGTTTACTGAAAGAACCAAAAAAAAGCTTAGAAGAGCTAGAGCCAGTGAAATTTAATTCAGTTCAATACCTGTGGTGCAACTAATCTCCTCGGAAGAAGCTCTTCATGACGCCGAGCACAAAATTCCCACGACAATATCTGAGGAAAAGCAAAGCTATAAATGAATTAAGTAAACTAGGCACTCATGGGTCACAGCTGATCATTTTTTACGGTACCTTCAAATCAGATGTAAAAATGATTCGGAGTCGACCTTCCCGAACCACACGAAGTTGTTCATATACACTTTCCTGAACTGCTTTTGCATATTCCAGCATCATTAACCCTGAGGGGAACCTGCATTCGCGCGGAAAATCCAAAAACAAGAGTTCATCAATGACACCACTGCTAAATTTGATTTCATTCAGCCTGGGAAGAACTTCGAAAGTTGCCTCTGTTAAAGACCACCAAAAAAGAAGCAAGTCAGATATCAGGTATTAATAACTATGCAATCATACCTCAAATCATGTTTTTTTTTGGAAAAATTTGGGATTTGAAATCATGATTCCAAATCGCAGTTGGAATCATCATTTGAAATCATGACTTCATATGCATGTCCAAACACAAGCTTGCCGCTCTTTTAAAGTTCTGCCACCTGTAGCTAAATAAAACTATGTTGTTCTCACAAACTTTAAGAAGCTCATACTTCTAATTTCCAATAATGTTTACAGGCAGCAGCCAAAGCAAAAAGAACAGATAGCATGAAAAAATCAATGTCTGCAGGGACTTTAAGCACCAAGCAACTAAAGCAATTGAAAAAAGCTGATAAAGAAAGATAACACACTCAAGTAATGCAAGAAAAGGTAACTATAAACACAAAATAACAGCTAAATGAAGAAGGGATGAAAAAATGCAATTAAGAGAAATATATCAAGTAAAAAACATGTCTTCTTTTTTTTTCCGAAAATGAAGAAACCATGTCAATTAAGTTGCAGAATCAGATTTAGTCACTGATTTCATTGTGTACTAATATCTAATTCTCTTCTCCTGATCAGTAACAATTCCCCTGTAATGTTTCTATCAATTATAAATCAGTTTTCCATCTATGTTCATTGTTTAGTTCCTCCTCTTCACCACATAGTCCCATGGTTGCCGAGTCAGATGCCTTAAGAGGCTTTACAATTATCGGTTTCCACATATTCTGACAACTAAAGGTACAAAGGAAGGATGAGACCAGCAATGCATATTCACAGTACAATCACATGGGCCAAGGATCAATGTATTATATAAGACAAGAGTCGGCAAAGTCACTTTACCAATCTGCTTTTCAATTTTAGTGCTTTTGCTTTATTTCATGTACAGACCGTTTCAATTTGAATAAAATAGTCACTGAGACCCACCCGTGACCTTTTATTTTATTTTTAAATGTATATAAGATATTACGTCTCGTATATTCGATATTTACAATTCTAAAGCAACACTTCAAGAGCACTATCCACCAACAATTCTAGCACTTATACTAATCCACCAAGACCATACCGTATAAATGAGCATCTTAAGATTTCAAATATAGGTTTAACCTTTCTTCCTTTTGTTTTCTTCTTTTTGGTGCTCAAGAGACATTGACACTAAAGTTCCATGTTAGGAATTTATTGAAATGCTAATTTGGACATGCACTGTTACATATTCTACTAGCAACATTAAGGTTTAGCAAGGGATATGCATTCTTTAATGCCATATTTACACAGTTCCATCTAATGCAGTTTCCAAGTGTCAATTCCTCCAAGAATTCTACCCTTCTTCTTCAAAGGGTAAATTGAAGCTTTGTTTCATAACAGTTCCTTTTGATCCAAGAAAGACCACATCAACTATCATTATGGCCCCACTGAGGTGAAACTAGACACTATATAGTGTAATTATGTAGACAGAGTGTCTGATACAAATTGAAATTTAACTTCCATGCAGACCAAGTTATATTCACCAATCCTACCCCATACATCCTCCAGCCCTAAGGAAATGTTCTCAAGTTCAAAGTAAAGCAACTGTATTTCCTACATAAATAGTGGTTTAACTCTTATGTCAAGAATGGCTACTAGCTGATAGATCACGAGCAATAGAATTGATGGTATCTATAAATTGACAACTGTTTCCACTTACCAAATCCTCTGCCTGATTTTGAGCCACAAATATCACAATGCCATGCATCCTGGTGCCCCGCAAACAAAAGGAAGAGTAAGAAAAATAATTAGAATATGTTGCTTATGGAATAAGTTTAAGGAGAAAATGAATTAAAGTAATGGAAAACCAGACATCATATTATATCAAGCAAGCAGGACAATATCACAAGAACAAAATCATAACCAGATATAAGTTATAACTCCAACCATATGATAATACATTACTCTCTCTCAACCAAGCATTCAGCATAGCACATAACATTGAACAAAAAGAGCACAAACCAATAGCAGTGGTGATAGACCAATTTCTAACTTCTAGAAACGAAAAACTAATTCAAATTAAAAATCCATGATGGTAAACATTACCATAGTTGACTGCGGAAACACGCCAAGTGAATGATGCCCAACATTCTCGTATAATGACAAGCACCATCTCTTCTTTGCCCGTGGGGAATAATACTCAGAGACAAACTTTCTCCAGTAAGCAATGGAGTTTTCCTAAAAGACATGATAAATCAAACAGAAATGAGACGCATGAACGTGTTCTGTATGGGTCTTCACAATGAGAAACAAAGTCACTCACAGAAGGTCGTTGCCGCTGATGATATAAGTATTGCATTAACCGTCTAGAACACAAGACACCATCAGAGGGACGCTTCATTCCTGATACAGGCTGCACGCTTTGTTGTTGAATTTGTTGCCTTAGCTGCAGCTGCTGCTGTTGCTGCAGTAACTGCGCTCTCTGCAATGGTGGAAGATACTGCAACAACTGATGCTGCTGTTGCTGCTGTTGCCTCAGCCTCTGCTGCTGAACCAAGGCTTGTAACTGAGGACTGGGGTTCTGCATGTGCACAGGATCTTGTCTTTGCAACAACTGTTGCAGAACTTGCTGCTGCATAACATCATCTTGCTTAATGTCTAGCCGCGGTTTCTTTTGCATCTGTGACAAAGCAACTGGATCCTGGATGAATGATCCTGGAACCCTAAGGCCTTGACCATTACCCAGCTGAACCTGCCCAACTCGAGATGTTGGCAAAGAGGTGGCACTAGAAGTTCCGTGACGCTGCTGATTATGTTGAGGTTGTTGGGAGTTGGGATCTTGGTTAGAGCTTTGCTGAGCCACTGAGGATCCATCCATGACTGATGAACCAGACACACTTATGTTATTAGAAGAAAATGACAACGGTGATGCAGGCAGCCGCATGTAGGACTCCGTATTAATGCTGGCACTTCTCTGAAGATTGGGACCCCCTGAAAGTCCTGAATTGGCATCTGTAACCAATGAACTTGCCCCAACACTAGGACCTGAGCTTGCTACACTATTCAAAACTGTATTACTGACATCCCCAGAAAGAGGACCCAAGCTTGACCGTGCATTTCCAGGTAGTGAATTTGATGAATTCCCAAAAGATGAAGTCAAGTGAGAATTTCCCGCAACTTGAGACTGCCCATCTCCTTGGAAAAAGATACCAGAACTTGAAGAAGAATGTGCCATCCCTCCAGCCACACGAGAAGGCGCCATTGGAGGCACAATCCCCTGGTGGCTGGAATCCAAGTACCTCTCCAGTGCTTAGAGCCCTTATGTTATTTCAGGCTCTAGAGCGCAGAACTAAATTTAAGCCTTCGTATATAACCTTCAAAATTTCATCAAGCAATCTGGAAACATCTAATCATCCGATTATATTACTATCCTTGCCAACCAAATGAAGCACCAGATCTTTTTGTCCTGTGTAGTGACAAAAAATTTACATACATATCATTTTATTTTTTAAAGTAACAACAATAATACATATGAAGAACCCAATTTGACATACCAAGCATTGAATAAAAGTAAAAACTTCCTATCCTAGCAGCTACCAGGGGTAGATTAGTAGGTCCGGAGGGTTTCACCCAAACCCCCTTTGCAAAAAATTACATTGTATATATAAAAGTAAATTTTTACTTTTTTTGGGTATATATATATATAGATTTTGAATCCCTGAACACAAGACAAGAGGTAGGCTAATTGATTTAGAGGGTTCAAAATTTACCTTGAGATTCCAAGTTCAAAACTTCAAATGGTACTACATTTTAATTTTTGGACCTCCTAAGTGAAAATCCTAGAGCCACTCTTCAAAGACCATGTATCAACCAGGTGAAGAACACAACATAAAAAGTGTTTAAGTGCATGTATAAGAGAGCCAAAATCGAAACCCTACATCGTCATTGTAGTCATACAGACAAAAAAGGAAGAAAAATCCACCAAAACCCTAATCTTACAAACAACTAAAAATAAATAGGAAAAACCAGATTCTTTTTTTTCCTGGCTTAAACACAGATACTCTTTAATTAGAAACTCCAGTGGAAAATGTAAAATCAAACAAACACTGAAAAATCAAACATTTTTAGCATCAACCCAACACCCAAAATTTGGTACAACAGTAAAAATTATTCGAATCTTGTACAAATTCAACACAAGAAACATCGCTATAACATTAATTCATCTTCTGATTAGCAGCATCAGCTTCACCCCACTGGAAATTAACATCATAAGATCAAGCAACACAACAAACAACACAGAATTTCTCATTCTGCAGCTCATCAAAATCATGCTAATAACAATTACAACCAACATTAAAAAAAAAAAAAAGTTTAAAGCAACATAAATTAAAATGAAAAAATAAACTAGAGTGTAACGGAAGAGCTACAAACCTTGAAAGAGCAAAAACCAGAGAGAGAAAGAGAGAGCGATAGATTTTAGGGACTAATTAATCGGAGAAAACTTCGATGACGAATTTTATACCTAGCGGGAATTGTCCAGGTAAATGACCGGCTTGACCCGTACTTAACCCTACAAAAACCGGTTGTAGCCGGTTGATAATGGACACGTTGCAATTGTAATAAGATCACGTAGGCGGTGCTTAGATCGTACGGTGGGCGAACGAGGCCGTAGGGTTGCTGAGACACGTGGCGTCATTTTGTTGGTTGATCTTTTAACGGAGGATTTAACAATGTAGGTCTCCTTTAAGGGCAGCGATTCTCTACAGTCATGCCAGCTGGAGGTGGAACCATCCCCACCGTTTGATCGTAATATTTTTGATGATTCTTAGAAATATTAAAATTTGGTACATGTATATAGAAATTTCCTTATATAATCAAATTGTTTTAAGAAATAAAATTATTATCATTACATTTTTTCTTTAAATTTTTATGGGAAATAAAATTCTATGAAGGTTTAAAGAAGTGCAGATATATATATATAATGTTTATACAAAAAAAAATACTATTGGTGGGAAATAAAAATGTCTTAAGATCATAAAGAAATGTATAAAAATAACGACTTGATCATCCTAAATTAATCTTTACACAAAATGTGATTAACACTTTGTATATCTTTTAGGTTTAAGATTATTGTGTCATTAAATTTAAAACGATCCAAGATATATACTAATTTAGCTATTTATAAGTAAAGTTTATTATTCGTGAAACACTTGTTGCATAACATGCATACTTTTCTTAGATTTAGGAGTCTTTATTTTTATTGTAGTACTATAGTTTGATGATGTTTATAATTTTACTATTTCAGATTTTATTTTATTTTTAGAAAAAAAATGAAGGAGGATAATAACTTGCCTAGTTAAGTTTTGAGGAGGCCAACTTAAATTTTTGATTAATCGTCGATGGATGGATCATATGTATGTTGGTATTTAAATAAATTATATATGTCATTCTTGTAAGACATAGAGGAAGAAGTTGTGGTTTAATATAATCAATATCAAACATTTATGATGTTTGGTTTTATGTTATTTTGGAAGCGTAGCTTTGTTGCATGCAATTTTCAAGCGAGTTCAATCTCAGATCATACACAAATAATTTTAATTATAATCTAGGGTGAATTTTATCTTTTTGAAGACTAGAAAGTGCTTCAATATTTTATTTTGGATTTTCATCTCATCCGTAATAGCATTATGTGTTTGAGGAGTTTTGTATGACATAATTTTTTTTATTGATCCAGATAAATATAATCACATTTTTATATTTAATTTTTATTTTATAATTAAAACACATTATTTCATAATAATATTTTATTTTTTTGAACGGTATATGCTAATAAATATATGTCACATTCTAAATTATTAGTTACTTTTAAAAGCATGAAGGTCCTTAGAAATGTTGATTAGAGTTTTTACCTTTTATTAAAAACTTCATAATAGACAAAATTGTCTTTTACTATACTCCTTAAATTATTATTTAATTATCTTAATAATATTTAAAATTAATTAAGGAGTTATAAAATATATGGTACATATTCGAATGGAGACATATTGGTCTGAGGTTTTTTTGCTACCAAAGAAAATCACTAAATTATTTATTAATATTTATTGCACGTTCTTTGAATTGAAAGTTGTAAAACCTCTAAGAAAGTCGTTATTGTCTGGGAGAAGTTGTGTATACTAAAAAAAGCATAAGGGTTAAACCTAATCGACTATCACCTATGAAACAAACTTACTATCTTATTTTGTAAAATGATATAAGCGTAAATATCACTCTATCACATGAAATGAGTTAAGCATAAATATTACTCCATCACATAAAACTAGTTAAGTATGAGTGTAAATGATTAAATTAATAAATGAATTAAATTACCAGAAATTTAATTTACTAATTGATATCAATAAATTTAACACGAGAAGATAATTGAGGAGTGGAATTATATTTTTTTTCCAGATAAATATTTTATAATTTTCTTTGGAAGGTTAATTTATTCATATTACGAATTAATGCACTCACTAATTAAATCTATAGCCTATGATATGCCTAATTAATTTATGAACTTGGAATAAATAAATAATTAATTTTCTAGAAGGCAAAGTTGTATACGCTTTGGATTGAGTTTATCCACACAAAAAAATGTGTGTTGTCTTTAAGAAAAAAAACCCTACATTTTTTGGACTGTGATTTTGTATCCTAAAATGTGGATCTCTGATCTAATGTTAATTTAGAATACATAGCAAAGGATCATAAATTAGATGATTACGGCATTGACGAATTGTGCAAAAGTGTAACAATCCTTTCTGATAGTTATGGGTAGATTATTGGTGAAAGATTTGGGTCAAAAAAAACTTTAGATAGTGACTTGAAAAATCTTAGGCTAAGTTAGTTTCAAACGAAATCTGAGTGACCTGAGGTCTAGGACGATTCGGGAAAGGGTTGGGTGATATGTCTAAGTTTGGGTCACGTTTTCTAGTAGATAAGACATTACGGAATTCACAGGGCCATTCAGAATCGAATTCAGGCGACTAAAACTCTCGATATCGAAATTGGCGTAAAGATGTTGGTTCAAAACGTCAGGGTTCGAAGGTGCGTTTCAAATGGGGCACTTTTGGGGAGAATTCCGAGTTTCTGTTCCGTGCAAGTTGCTATAGCAGGTGTCACGTCGCTATAACGGGGGTCCGCCGCTATTGCGGGGTGAATAAATTTCCACTATAGTTGATAGGACCGCTATAGCGAGTAAGACCACTCTAGCAGGGTCAGTCGGTTTTTGTGCAGAAAAGTTCCCAAAATCTCTTATTTTCTGCAACTTTGTTCTTGGAATTGGAAAGGACAATTTTTCAATTTTCCTACAATCTATTCGATAAAGGTAAGTTAATTACTTCCCCAACTTGTATTATGATTCTCGAGCCTTAGAATTGAAGTTGATAATCTCGAGGAAGGGTTTTAATTTGCATTAATGGTGGTAAAAACCCTTGTTAGATAGAATGATCATGAGAATGGCATGGGGTTTAGTATTTGATCATAATCCAGGTATTGTTAGGTCATTATTGATTGATTGTTTGATTTATTATTGTTTTGACCAAAAACAAGTCGAGGCATTACAAAAATG
This sequence comes from Solanum etuberosum, assembly GCA_029582245.1. Classification (NCBI taxonomy): domain Eukaryota; kingdom Viridiplantae; phylum Streptophyta; class Magnoliopsida; order Solanales; family Solanaceae; genus Solanum; species Solanum etuberosum. The sequence continues at coordinate 9,716 of JAJONR010012920.1, read as the reverse complement.
GAACGTTCAGGTTCTTAGAGTTTTCAACGCTTGATTCGAGGTAGACGAGGGTTTGTTTGTTTTTCAAAGTATGTAATATGTGCATGTTAATTGTGTTGTAGTATTATTTGTTCAATGCATGTGGAGGAAACAACAAGGCTAATGTGGAGTGACTTCATGTGATAATCTTATGGAATGAACCTGATTATTTACTTGTGGTTTCAAGTTGGTTGTTCATTGTGATTGTGATTGCGCATGATGTCTGTGATATGATTGATGATTGGCTCGAGTATCGCGTCGATATAGGATACTAACGTTTGGCTCGAATACCATGCCTAGTATGAAATATTAACACTGATTGACTCGGGTACCGCACCACTGTAGGTAACCCACCCAAAATTTTAAGGGTTGGGCTCAAGATAATTTGAATTGGGTTCAATCTCAACTTATTCAAGCCTTAACTCATTTTAAGAAAATCATTAATTGGCCTAATTTAATCTCCAAATTCAAACCATTTTAAGACTTTTTATTTGCATTGATGTAATGTATGTTCCTATATTGAAGGTATGAATTACTATCAATTTTACATCTTTTAGGATTTATCTATCTATTTGTAACTTCTTTTTTTAAATTTTTCTTGAGTTGAAACTCAAATTGTGGTTATACAACTTAAATAACAATATTTTAAAATTATTGAGATTAAGGGTTAAATTGGGCTGGTCAAGACCAATCCGTTTTAAGCCCATTTGAGCCCAAAATAAACTTGGGCAGGTCAGAATCCAACTCAATTTCTATTTTAACCTATTTTAATATCTCCAATTTCAACACGACCCGCTCATTTGACACCTCTAGTTTCATGCATTGGTTAAGTTAAGGTGGTGATTGGGAATCTGCATTATGTTGTGACTGTTGGTGTGTGTGTTGGTAATGAAGTTGGAGTTGTGACTTAACTGAATCAATGTGATTGTTAGATAGAATTAGTTAGTTGATTAGTGGTAGAAAGTTCTTCTTAACAGAATTAGTTATTATATTCGTTAGTTAGTGATGTACAACTGTCATTAATACCTAACATTAGATGTGTATGTAAGGAGGAACACTTAGCTTATTCTCTAAGCAATTCAATACATTTTGAATGCTCTTTTCTCTGATCAGTAATAAAGATTACTTTTTCTGCATTATAGTTCTCCTTCTTCTTCATTCCAAATTACAGCTTTCTGTATTTGTTATTTCGTGACATGGTATCAGAGCTTAACGACCATTGATATAGTCTAGATCGAGTGAATTCACAAGTAAAGAGCTGAAGAATCAATGGCAGCTGTGGTCGATAATGAACTGCCGGAGAAATTGAGCCATAATTATTTCTTATATCTGAATACAACAGATACGTCTGGAGTAATTCTGGTTTCTATTCAATTGACAGGATTAGAAAATTATTTTGTATGGATTCGATCGATGCGAATCGCTATACTTGGCAGAAACAAGTTAGGATTCATCGATGGAAAATGCAGGAAAGAGAACTTTGGTCCTAATCTGACTGATATATGGGAGCGCTGTAATGCGATAGTTCTTTCATGGATAATGAATTGTGTTTCGAAAGAATTGTTGAGTGGAATTGTGTATTCCTCTGATGCTTGTGCAGTGTGGAACGATCTCAAAGAGTGATTTGACAAAGCAGACGGCTCAAGTATTTTTCAACTGCATCGAGAGATTGCAACTATGTCTCAGGGAACTAGTAGTATCTCTGAGTATTTCACTAGATTACGATTGCGTTAGGCAGAGTTTGATAACTTGGCTCTATTTCCTAATTGCAACTGTGCAGGATCTCGAGGATTTATGGAGTTTATGAACAGACAGAAGTTTTTGCAATTTTTTATGGGACTCAATGAGTCTTATAAGCAGGCTCGTGGCCATATTCCGATGCTTATTCTGATTCCTTCTGTGAATCAGGCTTACTCTATGATGATCGAAAGAGAGAGTCAAAGGAACATGACAAATGTTGCTAGTCAAGCCATGAACATGGAGATAACAACTTTTTCGTCTGGAAGGGGCACACACAACAACAAACCCAAGAAGAATTGGAATGTTCAATGTGATCACTACAAGATAATGGGACATGCTAAAGGTGATTGCTATAGGCTGATTGGCTACCCACCAGATTTCAAGTTCAAAAAAAAATTTAGGAATCCTAATGCTCCTAATGTACGGGGAGGTGATCAAAGGTCACATGCTAATTTTGTGAGAAATGATGATGGGAGAGTGTACAATGATGCAGGGCCAAATCGAGCTGCTTATACTAATCCAAACAGAGATTTGCAAAACAATGGTAAAAGTGCAATGATAACAGACAATCACAATGGATGTGGTTTTTTTGATGGTTCGTCTGGTGATTGGTACAGAGGACCAGGTCCATCAAACTACACTCAGACTCAATACAATCAGATGGTCCAACACATGGATAATCCACATCATTATGATCAGTTTCAGAGGATCACTGATAGAGAGAAAGTGGGAGAACCTTCAGCCAATATGAGTAACATGAGAGGTAATGTATTTCCTTCAATTCTACCTGCTACTGATAGTGCAGGTAATGCCTCTACCCCTTTTATGCCTAGATCTGAGAAAAACTGGATAATAGATACTGGAACTTCTAACCACATGATCTCTGATAAAGATATGTTGAACTGTAAGGAGACCATTAATGTTAGTGTTAATGCAAAAAAAGTTCACTTACCTAATGGAGGAACAGTCAATGTGTCTCATATTGGTAATTGTGATGTTATGGATGGAAAGTCAAATAAATAATGTCTTGTATATTCCAGATTTTAGATTCAATCTATTATCTGTTTCCAGTATCACTAAGGAGTTACAATGTTTAGTCAATTTTTTTCCTAACTTTTGCATATTCCAGGACCTCTTAAGTGGGAAGGTGTTGGAGATTGGTGAGGAGAAAGATGGTCTATATTTGATGCAACATAGGGAGCCAAATCATACTAATAAACCACATATTAGAGGGATGATAGCATCAAGGAATAAAGTTGACATTTTACTATGGCTAAGGAGGTTGGGACATGCATCTATTGGAGCTATGGAACATTTACTTAGTCTTGATCACTCTGAATGTAAACAAGCTTTAGATAACTGTGACATTTTTCCCCTTGCTAAATAAACTAGAATGTCATTTCCCACTAGTAGTTCTAAATTTGTTTGTGTTTTTGACTTACTACACTTGGATGTATGGGGACCATTTCATGTACCTACTTTTAATGGCAATAAAATGTTTTTGACAATTGTGGATGGCTATTCTCGGATGACATGGATATACTTGTTAAAGTTAAAAAGTGATGTTGTGGTAGTTTTGAGGGACTTCATCATGTTAGTATTGACTCAATTTGGTAAAACTGTGAAGACAGTAAGATCAGATAATGGGACAGAATTTGTAAACTCTGCATGTTCTTCCTTGTTTCAATCATATGGGATTATACATCAGAAATTTTATGTTTACACCCCACAGTAAAATGGGGTGGTGGAGAGAAAACACAGGTATATCCTAGAATTATCTAGGGCCATCAGATTCCAAGGTTCCATCGCCTTGAAATTTTGGGGCCATTGTGTGTTAGGTGTTGTCTATATGATGAACAGACTTCCTTCAGTAGCTTTGCGAGGGAAGACACCTTTTGAGGTGTTTCATGGTTGCAAATGTACTCTTGATCATATTAGGACATTGGGATATTTGTGTTATGCAAAAATCCTACCACCTAGTGACAAGTTTTCCCCAAGAGCAGTGTCTGCAATCCTTATGGGCTACTCTGAATTGTCAAAAGGATATGTCCTCTACAATATGGATACTCATGTTTTTTTGTTTCCAGAGATGTAAGCTTTAAGGAAGATGTTTTTCCATTTAAAGCTTCATCTCCCTCTCATCCTATATTTTCAGATACCTCTACAGGTGATATGACAGATGTTCCTCAGGCAGCTCCAGCTCCACTATTAGATCCACAACCTGATGATCCTATAGTTGATCCACTAATAGATGAACCTGCAGTTGATATTCCAGCAGTTGCAGTCCCTAGACAGTCCAATAGGCCAAGAAAATTGCCCACTTGGATGAATGGTTTGTTTACTAATTCAGCTGCTGTCTCTACACCTTATCCCCTCTCACAGTCATTGAGCTATGCACATTTATCCTCCCAATATCAGGATTTTATTCATGTCTATTCTTGTATCTCTGAGCCAACTTCTTATCAAGAAGCTTGTACAAATCCACACTGGATTTCAGCCATGCAGGAAAAGATTCAGGCACTTGAAGTTAATCATACCTGGGAACTAGTACCTTTGCCACATGGAAAGGTTCCCATTGGATGCAAATGGGTATACAAGGTGAAGTACAAGGCTAATAGTGATCTAGAGAGATACAAGGCTCGATTAGTGGCCAAGGGATATAACCAAAAGGCTGGATTAGATTATCAAGACACATTCTCCCCAGTTGTGAAGATTGTCACTCTGAGAAGTGTCTTATCCATTGCTGCAGCTTCTGGCTGGCACATTCACCAACTAGATGTCTATAATGCTTTCTTGCAAGGAGACTTATTTGATGAGGTTTATATGACCTTACCTGAAGGATTTTCTAGCCAGAGGGAGAAGTCATGATCGGTATGCAGGCTAATAGGCAGTGGAATGTGAAACTCACTGATGCATTAGTGGCTTCTAGCTTTGTACAAAGTAAATTGGATCATTCTTTGTTCACTAAAAGGCACCATAGAGATATTGTGGTGATCTTGGTGCATGTAGATGACATGTTGGTGGCTGGTAGCAACCTGAAGTTGATTGAGCAGACTAAGGAAGAGCTACAAGCAAAATTCAAAATGAAAGATCTTGGAACTCTAAGATACTTCTTGGGAATAGAGTTTAGTAGATCATCCAAAGGAATATTGATGAACCAAAGGAAATATGCACTTGAAATGATAGAGGAACTGGGATTGACTGGTGCCAAGCCATCTTGGACACCATTAGATATCAACTTAAAATTGACTACAATTGAAGTAGATAAAGCAGGAGGAATAACAGATGATCCCTACTCGACAGATATAGGATCATATCAAAGACTGACTGGGAGACTGCTGTATTTGACCCTAACAAGACCAGATATTGGATTTACAATGCAAACACTGAGTCAGTTCCTACAGGGTCCAAAGAAATCACACATGGAGGCAGCAATCAAGGTGGTTAGATGTGTGAAAAGAGAACCTGCAATGGGAATATTACTGAGCAGTAAAAGGGAAAATAAATTAGTGGCCTTTTGTGATGCAGATTGGGCCTCTTTCCCCAATACAAGAAGGTCTGTGGCAGGATTTCTGATTAAGCATGGTAGTTCTCTAATATCATGGAGATCAAAGAAACAGACAACCATATCCAAGAGTTCAGCAGAATCAGAGTACAAAAGTATGGCCTCAACTGTTTCAGAACTTGTATAGATTATTGTATTATTCAAGGAACTTGAAGAAGAACTGGAGATGCCAGTGGAACTGTTTTGTGATAGTCTAGCAGCATTATAGATAGCTGCAAATCCAGTTTATCATGAGAGGACAAAGCACATAGAAATAGATTGCCATTTCATACGGGAAAAGATTCAGAAGGGACTTATCAGACCACTATACATGACAACACATGAGCAACATGCAGACATAATGACAAAGGGATTGATCAGGTCACAACATGAGTACCTAGTATCCAAGCTAGGGATGTTGAATGTCTTCACACCAGCTAGCTTGAGGGGGAGTAATAAAGTTGGAGCTGTGACTTAACTGAATCAATGTGATTGTTAGATAGGATTAGTTAGTTGATTAGTGGTAGAAAGTTCTTCTTAACAGAATTAGTTATTATATCAGTTAGTTAGTGATGTACATCTGTCATTAATACCTAACATTAGATGTGTATATAAGAAGGAACACTTAGCTTATTCTCTAAGCAATTCAATACATTTTGTATGCTCTTTTCTCTGATCAGTAATAGAGATTATTTTTTCTGCATTCTAGTTTTCCTTCTTCTTCATTCCAAATTACAGCTTTCTGTATTTGGCTATTTCGTGACAGTTGGCCTATATTACTGCTATGTAGTTATTTGTTTGCATACATGTTTTGGAATTGGCCTTATGATCCTATCGGTACATGATATTGTGTACTAATATTATACTTGCTCTTTCTTTGTGGAGTACATGGCATATTCAGGCGGCTGCTTCGAGACCTCAGTTGTGAGAAACAAGACATCTGAATTCAAGGATAAGCTACTTCTCCGGACTGCCATGGATTCTTCTTTATCTCATTATCCATCTTTTTCAGACATAGACATTTTAGATTTTAGACTTATGTTTTTTTGCGTTGGGTTTGCATCTTCTTATTCTAGATATTCTGGAGTTTTGCTACTATGACTTTCAGATTTTAGGGAGTTATTTTCCGCAATGATTTTTGATAATGGGTTGACTTTATGGAAATTTGCTTCATTATTGTTTTAAAACTGCGTTTTATTAGCATTCTATATTATGATTTTGATTCTTTTAAATGGCTGAGTTGTTAGTAAATGGTTCTCCCGTTGGAGAGTTAATGTGGATGTCTCTCACGATGATCTAAATCGTGATAATAGGCTTAAACAATAGTGTTTAGGTAAATCTCGTTTTGTAATTATTGTCTATTTCATATGTAAGTATTTGATTTTATATATATGTTTATGTTCATTCGCATGTTCCATCAGATAGATGGTTGTGTCTTACTAATTATATTACATCCAACGTGTTTATTCTTCTAGTTTCCTATCATTTATTAAAATGTTGTACTCTTTCAAATAAATATGTCTCTACGTTATACTACAAAATGTTAAAATTTCATTGGGGTATATACATTTTCATTTTTTTTTTTTAAACATAGTGGTTAATAACGAAGCACCAAAACAAATCAATTAATTATAATTTTTATAGAATTCGTGAAAACAATGGTAATCACTAAAAAGTGTTTTAAAGTACCTAATCAATCGAGCCCAAATGAATAGGTATTTTTAATATACAAACACAACTCAAATTATATTTTGTTTTAAAGTTGATTGTATGTTAAGTCTGCTTATATATAGATTTGTTAATTTTTGTGAAATTGTATTTAAGAAGGCATGTTGCTTATTCATTTAGTGACTTGCAAGCTTAAATATATTGACTAGTTTGATTTGCTTGCCAACAACGTTACTATCAATTTAAATGGATGATGTGACAGTAAAAATCATTGAAATCTAAACTAACTGAAAATATTCTAAAATATTCTTATGAATTTTCCATCACAAATAAATTATATATGTCCAACTTCTATTTTTTTTGATATATAGATCGTAGTAAATGTATAATGTCTTTTCTTTTGTACTTATAAAAAAAAAATTGAGATAAAAATAAAGTGTTCGTATATTTTATCATTTTCAGATTTTATCTATAGAATTTCATTATTATAATAATAATATAATATTATTCATTATTAGATGAATTATAATAAATAATTAATTAATTGAGCTATTGAGATTATTATTTTTTTAAGTAGGTAGGTGTAGTGGGGGTGGGGTATTTTTTTTTTAAAATATACGAGGAAGAAGAAGGAGAAATATATATAAAGTGAAAAAATAAGAAGGATAGTGAGTGGAGAATCTTTGACCAGTTTGCATTCTAAAGTTAAATAAATTAAAGCAAAGACTATTTTTTATGCTTTGATTTTCTGTTGGAACTCATTGGTAGAATTGAATATATATAAATATTGTAATAATAACATGTTTAATGTGCATCGCCGGTGGAATTCGTTGTTGTTATTATTTCTTTTCTCCCTTTTCATTATCATTAGTATATTCACGGGATGCAAAGATGAGGCTAGCATATAAATTGTTTACAAATAAAATAATTACGTAACAATAAACACTTTTCATTTTGTTTTCTTAAATATTAATTATTTATTGACTGTTAATTATATTATTTATATTTTTGTTTAATTATTATTTTCAAAATATTCATCATGCATGCTAGTTAAGCTAATTTCTTTGTTAATGTGATAATTAGTTAGTTGATTTAATTATCGATGTGTTATTTAGCTATTTAATATTTATATTACTTTGTTAGGTTAGTTATTGTCAATATAGTTAAATATTTAATTAGTTTTTAGTTAATTAATTTAGGGTGGAAATTATTATTTAATTGTTTTGCATATGATACATATACTTGTGAATAATTTTTTTTAAAGATATTTAGTAGTTAATCGTTAACTAGTTTAATTGAAATTGGCAATTAACGAACATTAAACTTCAAACTTACCAAAAATAATATGAATGATATGATAACGGACGGCAAACTTCAAACTTACCAAAAAAGGTATAAATCATACTAATAAGAAATAGTTGGCAAAAAATGTTTGATAAATGAATACATACAAACAAAATAAACCTGAAAAATAGAATTAGGGTTTAAGTCTTCAAGATCTAAAATACCAACAAGATAAACTTTAAAACAATGTACATACTAAAAATTTCTGAGTTTAGATTTTTGAAAAAAATACAACTTCAAAAGAATTAGGGTTTTGATCTTGTAACTTCAAGATCTAAAACACAAATAAAATGAACTTGAAAAAATGTACATACTAATAAAACTAGAGTTTAGGTCTTGAAAAAATATAACATCTAAGAAATTACGATTTAGGTCTTATAACATAAAGACATAAAACACCAACAAAATGAATATTGAACATAAAATATTAATTTTAAACCTGGTATGTACAAGAATTTTTTATCTATTACTATGGATTCTTGCGTGCATCCAAGGCACATACTAGTTAATTAATTAATAATTTTTAACTAATTAAGTATTTAACTACATTGATGATAACTAATCTAACAAATTGTCATTAACTAATTTAACAAATTAATATTAGTATTAATAGCTAAATAACACATTAATAACTATTATTTCATAATATATAGTACTATATTGTATTACCAAGCCATCCTGGCTTTTCGCTCCTTTCCTCACCTACAATAATCAGTCTACCTACGCAACATTGTAGAGAGACGTTCGACTCCACGTGTCCGCTGAACAGTTCCGAAGTTGCAAGTATTGGATTTTCAAACTAAATCTATAGGTAGTTCATCTCCTTCTAAGAAAAATATCATAGTGCATTATTTTGATAAATACAATTGAAGATTGCATAATTACATAATGTTACAGTCGAACGTCTACGAAAAAGATGTCGTAAAGTTTGGACTGATCCGGACTGATAACCCGAACCCTTCGTAGACTGAACTCTCTTCTCTCTCTCTATATATATATATGGAATAGCGCTACTATATATAAAAAGAGAATAAATAATAATTATTAATTTCACTCAGGAAAATGGACTGAAGCCTAGAAAAAATATGCTTCTGTGGCTCATGAAATGCTAACAATAGTCAAATGTGTTTTAAAATTTCAAGATGATTTATATAATCAAAAGTTTTTGATAAAAACTGATGCTCAATCTCTTAAATACATGTTTAACAAAGATTTTAAACATGATGCTTCAAAATTGATATTTGCTAGGTGGCAGACCCAGTTAGCTCCTTTTGATTTCGAGATTCAATATAAAAAGGGAAGTAATAACTCTCTTCCAGATTTTCTGTCTCGAGAATATTTAAATTCATAATGAGTTTTTATATAACTTTTATTGATGAAAAAACTTTAGTTACTATTCTAA
>JAJONR010012919.1:0-15431 GCA_029582245.1 Solanum etuberosum | reverse complement strand
GGCGGTGATTTTTATTTTCTCTGAAAATTTATTTTAATTGGTTTTAAAAAAATATTGTGGTGGAGGTGGGGGGTAGGGGGATGCGTGAGGGGTGGGTGGTTTGTTGGGCGAAATGTTTTTGATATGTTTCTATTAAAAAATTGAGGGTGATAGAGGTGCGGGTGGGGTAGGGGTGGGGTTTGGTGGGATGAGTGGAGATTGGGTACGAAGGTAGAAAAAGAATTACATTTTTTTTAATAAAAAAATAATTTTTTAAAAATAATTTTTTAGGAGTGGGGCGGGATCATAGGGTTAGGTAATAACAATTTAACATTGATTCAATGTTTTTTTTTTTTGGCTTTAAGAGTTTAAAAGTGGGTTGGAACCATTTTACTCAAATCATGTTTGACCAAATCCATATTTACTCATATTTAATATGGTTGGATTATAATCCAATCCATTTTGACTCAATCTATATTCAACTCATTCAAATCTAATCCAATCAAATTCAACCATTTTCCACCACTAGTAACAACTCAATTTGAAAAAATGGTTAAAACTATTTGGAGAGACAATGGAACATAGTTCATTAACTCTAATCTAATTGTGAACAATAGTTTGTCTTTGGATATAATTCATGAAAAGAGATGTGAATACACTCCTCAACAGAATGATGTAGCTGAAAGGAAGCATAGACATATTCTAGAAATCACTGGAGCTATTAGGTTTCAAGGGCAGATTCCCATTAAGTTTTGGGGTCATTGTGTGTTATCGGCTGACTATCTTATAAACATGATGCCAAGTTCAGTGATTGGGAACATTGCTCTCTATAAGAAACTATATGGTAAGAAATCAAACCTTAGCCATATTAAAGTACTTGGATGCTTGTGTTTTGCCAAAATTGTACAAGGACATGATAAGTTGATGCCTAGAGCCAAAATGACGGTTCACATTAGCTACTAAGAGGTCCAGAAAGGGTATGTTTTGTTTGACATTACTGTCAATTATTATTTTTTATTAACAGAGATGTAAGAGTTAGAAAAGATATTTACAGACACTACTATGAATCTCATGTGGATGTCTAATGGTCCTCCCATAGTGGTTAGGTCTCAACCTAATTCTAATACTGAGATACCAAGTCCAAGTGATCTGGACATCCCACATCTCTTAAATAAGAAATTGGGAACTATTCAACATAGCATAGTCCAACAATTGATGATGCGCCTTCTTGATTCAAGAACATATTACTCAATCTTCATCAGATAACTCTTCTATCCAACAATTTCCTCCTTTTTCGCATAGTAGGAGATCAGAAAGAAATACACATCCTCCCGTATGGCTGAAGGATTTTGTATCTCTGAACATACACACTGATACTCCATATGCATTGAATAAATACATTGGCTATCAAGACTTATCCTCCAAACACCAAACATTTATTGTTGGTATATCGTGTATTACAAAACCTTCAAGTTACTCTCAAGCTATGAATAATCCTAGATGAGTGACAACTATGCAGAAGGAGATTAAAGCTTTAGAAGACGATAACACATTGGGATATTATGTCCTTACCCCCTTATAAGAGATCTATAGGGTGTAAATACGTATACAAAGTCAAGTACAAGACATCAAGAGAGATAGAAACATTTAAAGCAAAGTTAGTAGCCAAAGGTTACAATCAACAAGAAGGAATAGATTTTCAAGAAATATTCTCACCGGTGGTAAATATGGTGATAGTGAGAACAATCTTGGATGTAAAAAAATGACATATACATCAAATGGATGTATACAATGCTTTCCTACAAGGTGATATATATGATGAAATCTATGTGGATATTCCTCAAGGATTTACAAGTTAGGAGGAGAAGTCACAGTCACAGGATTGAAAAGTGTGTAGACTTGTAAAATCCTTGCATTAAACAGACTCCAAGACAATGAATAAGAGAAAGTACACTTTGTACTGTCCTCAATACAAACAAACTTGACTTAAGAACTAAAAAACATAACCTTATGAATCAGGTTCTTCAATTTTTGTTTCCTTGCGTTGGCTGCACTTCGTGATCGGAAATCACTCAAATATGAACTTCCTCTATTTGATTGTATTCTACTTGTAATTCTCTATTTAAGTGCGCGTGTTTCGTTGGAAGATCCTTGCTCTATTTATAGACTAAGTAGGCCAAGAATCCTTTTCCTACTTCAACTCTGCTTCAACATGTTTTCCTACTTCAACTCTGCTTCAACAGGTTTTTAGTGATTCCTTATCCATGTGGAATTTGAAAATTCTTGTAAACTGATTTTATGCATTATACGCGCTTCCTCTTCCTTGAAGGAATTCTTTATGAAAGGAAACTTTTTGCACTATTTTTTTGTCAAAAAAAAACAACCCTTCCATCGCTTTATAACTTCTAGTTCGTGTGATTGACGTTCTCCTTATCCCAGTTTGATTCGGTCTGAAAGAAACATGTCGGCGCAACATGTTCCTTTCATCTGTTCCTCTATTTGTCAATCATCAAAATCTTTCTCGATCTAACATATATATTATTCCCCACTTCTTACTTTGCTTTCTACTTTGCTTTCTATGCACTATGAAAAATCACTTTACTTTGTTTCCCCACTTCTTCTCTCCTCCTCATGATACACATAGAAGCATTCTACCTTGTGTTTATTGGCAAATTCACCTTTTAACAAAAAAAATGAGATTCTGTTCCAATGAAAATATCAAGTTCAGCTCAAATATTTATTAAAAATAGTAAAAGTTATGATATTACGTAGAAATATCGTAAATTAGGATAAATAAAGAGAGAATAAATTTGTGTTCAATTAATGTGTTATTAATAATTTTAATTTAATAGGTCATATTCTTAAAGCTGGAAAATTAATAGATCATGAACCTGTTCAATGTTTGTTAGTTACTTTTTAAGATTCAGATTTTCTACAATTTTGGAACTGAAAGTGATAAAGCTGAGAGTTAATTTGGAGATAAGTAAGGTATGAGCCGCGACATAATACTTCGTTGTCGCACTAGAAGTTGATGACAACAAGAAATATGTTAAGAGTAGTGATACTCTTAATGATGAGAGACATTTAGGGAGAAAATATGCAAGTTTTTCTCAAACGGATAATATCACACCATGTAATTAAGAGTCTTTTACACATAATTTGTGCAAGCGATGTCGGTCTATATAAGATATGTCAAGCTAAGTCCCTCCACTTGTAAAAACACATGCATTTTGTTAGATACCTTGTTAGACAAAGATGTCACAAAAAAATATCTTTTTTTATTGAAAAAGTAAAAGTTATGATATTATATAGAAATATCAGAATCAGAATAGTCAAAGAGAGAATCAATTTGTGTTCAATTGATGTGTTATTAATAATTTTAATCTAATATTCCATATTCTTAAAGTTGTAAAATTCAGATCATGATGAACTTGTTCAATGCTTGTTAATTACTTTTTCAGATTTAGATTTCCTCTATTTTAGAACTGGAAGTGACGAAGCAGAGAGTTGATTTTGAGATAAATAAGGTATGAGTTGTGACGGTATGAATAAATTCCTGCACTGCGACTGATCTAGCAAGAAAATTTGTTTCACTAATTCCCCGTCCAACACCAAAAGTGAATGAGGCAGCAATGCGTTTAAACACTACTAAAAAATAGTATTTAGCGATTGATATTAGCGACGAATCATATTCTGTCACTAAATAACGACGGATTTGCAACGGAATAGCCATTTTGTTGAAAAAATTACAAATAATGTTTTGAGTTATGATATAGCGACGGAATATTTTTTTAGTCTCTAAAAATTAGCGCGAAACTTTGGCACCCTAATTTTCGCTACGGATTTTGCAACAAATTATGTGTCACAAATTTAATTAATATTTCGTGACGGAATTTGAGACGGAAAAGCGTTGCTTGAATTATAAATATATTTTTATAAAATTTAAATTATATAGTGACGGAAAAATCTGTCGCTAGAATTTAAGCTAAATAAATATATTTATTTGGTAGCGACAGATATTATAATCTGTCACTAAGGTTGTTGCAAAATTCAGTTTTGATAAACAAAAAATAAAAAAAATCTATTCAAGGGCTTAAATCACATTACTACTTTCTAGAAAGTTTAGAAGTGAAAAACTAGGGCTTTTCGATGGACTCTCCCTCTCAGATGAAATTCTAGGGCTTTTCAACGGATTTCTCCATCTTCATCTCACAAGTGAGCTCTCAAACTCTTATCTCCTTCTATCTCCATCTCACAAGTGAGATTTCAAATTGTCATCTCTGATGGGTTTGTAAAAATAAGATTACTCTTTTCAAACTTGCGAAGAGTACTGAAAAAACTGTGTGGCTTGTTGCTACAACATTTTCTGTTCTGGGTTTACCGTTAATTATTGTTATGGATCGAGAGCAGCAGCTGAATAATCTTAATGCTTCCCCTGCTACAAACTAGAATTGATTTTTCTTTGTCTTTGTTGGGTTTTTATTTGTTTTATGTAGTGTTTTGATGATGGGTTTTAGAAATTTGTAGAATGGGTTGGTTGGTTTTTGTTAGATGTTTGGGAGCTATTTTTTATTAGTGAAAAAAAGAAGATCTGGATCTTTAATGGAAAGTGCTTTTTTGGTATGTTTGTTGGATTTTTCATTGTTTTATGTAGTGTTTTGATGATGAATTTGTGATTAGATTGTGAAATTTGCAGTTTATGAGTAGAAAAACAAGATCTTGATCTTCAATAGAATTGAACTCTCTTTGTGTTTGCAGTTTTTCTATATTTTTGTTTTGTTTAGTATTTCTGATGATGGGTTCGAGATTGGATTGCGAAATTACTACTTAGTATAAGATACTACAAGCAAGGTCCTGTTCGTCGACATGCTTGTATCATCCAGAGGGTATTATAGTCTTTTCATCTAATTGTGTTCTGTCCGCCTCATTGCACTTACACGTGCCCTACTTTCTGTCTTTACTGATCGATTTTACTCGGTTCTGCATCCTCTCTTTCTTGTATGTATCTCCTTAGTTTTCTGGATAGCAATTGCTTAGCTTTTGGTTTGATTTAGAGTTCTCGTGTTTTATCTTGGGTCTTGATCAAATTTAATTATGATGAATCTATTTGATCTTCAACTTCTTAGAAGTAAATTCAACTTTTGTTAGAACTAAATTTGGGGCTTTTAAAATCTTTTCGGGGGTGAACTACTGGGAAGTACTCATCAATTTATATCATGATTTTTGAAAGAGTTTCTTCTTTCGTAGATGTTTCTGCTTGTAATTGTTATGTTACTCTATCTACTCCCTTCTACTTCTTTGAATTTTTCTATTTTATTTGCTTCTTCCATCATGTGTGTAGTCTTTAAATAGCATGCTAGTATTTGTATTTTATTTTAGTCGAGTAAGAATTATATTGTAGACTAAATTGAACATCTGAATGATGAGCTTTTGCTCTAGAACTGTTTGTAGAAATTTTCCAGTGAGGCAACCTTTTTCGCGGTTCTTTCAACCTCATTCCTGTATCCTGCTTAAAAAGGTGTAAAATAGACATGCTGCATAAAATGGAAATTTTATGAAAGTGAATTTGGTGAATCAATATTAACCTTTGTGTTTTATCATTGCCTGTGGTGTATAAGTAATAGTGGATCAACACAGCCACTGTCTTTGCTATAAAATAAAAACACCAAAGTAAAAATAAACTTTATATCGAAATGTAAAACCCCTAAGGCTGATAGGTCATATATTCCATGAAAGCAAAACTTCTTACTTACTGAAAAGTTCCAAGAACTTGATTGTAGAAATCTGAACTGATGTTTAGACTCTGTATTGCCTGTCGAACCTGACGGTAGGATAAAGAAAACTTCAGCTTTTTTTGATAATGAAGAAAACTTTAGCTTTATGATCTCTTTCCGTGGATCTGGTCCTATGCTTGTTATAAGTTAGCTCCCCTTGATGGTTTGCCTTCCTATGAAACTACTATTCATAAATTTAATTGGCCATTATAGAACAACTATTGCTTTAAAATGCAATATTCAGCTAAGTGAAAATTTCTCCCATTCTAAACCATTTGTGCTCACCACCACATTCACCTCTTTGCAAATTCTAATTCTTTTCTTTTCTCAACTCCATCACTCGTAGTGCATAGTTATGCCTTTTAAGCCTCATCTCACTTACGTATCTCTTTAATCCGAACATGATTATGCATTTGCCTATTTGTAACACTTACAATCATGTGCTTCCTTCTCTATCTAGATTTTCTATTCATTCATTGTCCTTTTTTTTACTGCAGAATTGAAAACTAATGAAGCTTCCTCTGCGCCAATAGTGAAAGTATTTGAATCTCCTGCGGTAGTAAATCTAAGACCTCCACCTATTGAACGCCACAAGTCATTTGACGAAGCTGACATAGCAGCAAAACCAATAGTCCCACCCAAGAAAGTTAATACAGCTAAAATAGATGCAAGACAATATTCAATCGCAGACTTACAAATGGCGACTGATAGCTTCAATGTTGATAACCTTATTGGCGAGGGATCATTTGGGCATTTTTATAGGGCTCAGTTCGATGATGGAAAGGTATGATTTCTCTCCTATGACTAGCTGACTATCTATGTAAAGAAAATGGTTCTCTCTAATTGGATAAAAAATTCATATCATGATTTTTTTATGTGCTGCGAATAAATGTTTAAGCAAGATAGTTGAAATGACAGATAAATGTTCAATATGAAAAAGTACATATCTAAAGAAAATGAAAGAAAGAAGTTTGATCATAAAAAAATAGTTGAAAAATTATGTTTGTTCATAACTCAGTTTGGAGCTACTATCATCTTGTCCTGTGTAACTGAACCATCCTCATAAGTTTCTTTCTAATTTTTGAAATGCCATAGGTTCTTGCAGTCAAGAAAATCAACTCTTCTGCACTCCAGAATCCTGAAGATTTTCTCGATATAGTTTCTGAGATATCATGGTTGCACCATCCAAATGTTATTGAGCTGGTTGGATATTGTTCAGAGCACGGGCAGCATCTGCTGGTTCATGAATTCCACAAAATGGTTCTCTGCATGATTTCCTGCATCTGTCAAATGAGGAAAGCAAGCCTTTAACATGGAATAGACGAGTTAAGATTGCACTAGGCACAACAAGAGCACTAGAGTGAGTTTTCATGATCTATAAAGATATTTGATGCCATTTTATAATGTTCACGGAGCTCATAACAAGGTTTTATATTTTCCTTGTACCATTGGATGAAATACTTGTCTCTGTCATATATTTTCTGGTATGTGTAGTCAACAATAATGAAGTTTTTTTTCCTGGGGGGAGGGGGGAGATAGAAAAGACCAGGTAATGAGGCTTATGAAATAGTTAATTTTTTCCTGAAGAGGAAGTGGAGAGTTATATATTGTGAACTCCAATAACTAAGCACTCAGTTATTAAAGTTGTGTTCCTGGGTTTAAATCAGACTTAATCATTTATTATGAAGGCTATTAAATAGTTTAGATTTCTGAAACTTTGATGATCAGTAACATGCAAGAAGATGATTCATTATCTGAACATTAAAAGAAAAGAAAATATGTGTTGCGAGCCATTGTTTATCCACCATGTTTAATATACTGATCTTTCCATCTTCTTCTTCTCAAGTTACTAGAGTAGTAGCTAAAATAAGCATCATTTGCAGGTATCTGCATGAAGTTTGTTCACCATCTTTGGTTCACAAGAATATCAAGTCTGTAAATATTGTACTTGATGCAGAACTCAATCCTCATCTATCAAACTGTGGATTGGCAAGTCTTATTGCTGATGCAGATCAGGTAAGCTATAGCTCCTAGCTTTAGGATTCCTTTGCCAAGTCTCATTTGTTGGATGTTGCTATATCTTCTAATGTATGAATGTGGATTCTGATTGACAAATGCCTCTGTAATCTCAGGTCTCTCTCTTTTTGAGAGAAGATTTTCTACCCCGCCTGCCTATGAAGAACCTCAAGTCTATCGGGAAAGGGTGCTTGAGGCAGATTCAAAAAAAAGCGGTTGATTACTCGGATTGGTTCTCGCATCCCTCCAAAAGGATGGGCAAGTTCGGTTTGAGTGTTCATCGATCGGGTGGATCTATATGCTTCGGGGTGGTGAGACATATGCATAAGGGTGCTCATGCACATGCCTATATGCTTGTACTTGCATCCTCTTTGCCTATTCATCTATCCTTGGAGAAAAGAAACCAGAAATTTGATTCAGATCTTTCATATAAGTCATCCACGGTATCATATCTATAGAAGGCGTATACTCTTTACCATGAACTATCAAATATCAAAAAAAGGGATTTTGTTGCCATGTTAAAAATTAGATTGACTCAGAAGCTGAGAAGTATTTAATAGTTTTTCGCAAGGTGTATTATTTGAGCGTTTAAAGCTTTTACATTTTCAACCAAGAAAAAGTTAGCCATGTCCTTTAGCTATTCTTGGTTCTTTCAATTTGACGAACAAAAAACGGATACTTAAAAGTGTTTTTAAACTTTTTGCACAATGACTTTTCTCATAAAAAATTGTTGTCCTTGTCGTAGTTTTACCTTACTGTTAATTTTAACTTTTTAGCATTACAAAGCACTATGCATGACCTTTTTGCTCATGTGTTTCAATATAGTAGTTGCATTTGATTACACAACATGTGAATTTATGTTTGTCTCTTCTTCCTAGCTTCTTGTGCAGTTAGTTACAACTATCGCAGAGGTCTAACTACAATATGCCCATCCCATTAGATTCGATTTGCTTCTTTGTCTCCTGTATTATGAGATTTTGATATCTCCGAAAAGGTTTGTTATTTTTTTACTACCATTTTCTTCCGGTCTACTTATAATCTTTATGTAATCTATTTTCTCCAGGGTACACACCTTGCAAATCAAGCTTCTGATGAAGCTAAGAGTTAGACTGCCTGAACGAGATGAGCAACTTCCTCTTCAATACTCGATGTGTTATTTATTCTGTAGGGTTGATGGAAATTTATTTGACAAAAAAATGGATAATATTCCATGGTAAACATTAATCTTTCGAGCTTGTCTAGGAATATACACCATGCTAGACACT
Source organism: Solanum etuberosum (assembly GCA_029582245.1). Taxonomy (NCBI): domain Eukaryota; kingdom Viridiplantae; phylum Streptophyta; class Magnoliopsida; order Solanales; family Solanaceae; genus Solanum; species Solanum etuberosum. Next base: position 6,397 of record JAJONR010012919.1, on the reverse strand, counting down.
TCAATTGTTTTATTTATTTTGAATTTATTGAGTTGCTTTTTTTTTTTTGAGAAGGAAATATTGAGTTGGTTTTGCTGCACCATCATTGATACATATAGTTTCGAAGGAAGGTGATCTATATACTCAAAGAAACTCAAGAGGTCATACAAACACAGTTGTTGAAGTTGATTCTAGTAGTAGCCACTCACGGACCCTTATTTTTATAAGTTCTACAGGATTAGTCCACTCTTTTGCTTTTATCCTCATAACCTGTTTATACTTAAGTGTAGTTAATACTGGTAGTCTTTGAATCCACAAGTTCCAGTAAATAAATTTGTATTCTATTGTATCTATTTAAGTAAATCAGTAGTAGATTGTACTGTCAAATTGTCTTAATGACTGCCTGAGTTCTTCATCATAACCTACAAAATATATCAGAAGTTTGAAAGCTAATTGAGTAACTAGGACCAATTTCCACAAGAGAGAAAAATCCACTGTTGTATTTGATAAATCACTGTTAGATTGGGAATTCTGGATTGCAGCATGTCCACTTGCTAATATTACAATTAAAAAAGAGTGTGAGCAGTTTAACTCTGTAAGAAGAAAATAGAAAAAGTTGACATTTAGTTTAAGATCATATACTCTATCATATTCCTTTTGTTTGTTTGACAGATTACATTTTTTCCTTCCTTTTGACTAATCCTTTCCATCATAGCCAACCAAATTAACAAATTCATTGGTCTATGAATTAATTTATGTCCAGAATATTTAACATGTGAGTCAACCAACTAATCTAGGCAAAATTTTAACTTTGATATATAGAAGATAGTGTAGCAAGCATCTTATGGGTTGGGATCAAATAGAAATGATTCCCCTTGTGGCTTAGTTGGTATGCAAGAAACTGTTATTTCATATCTACTTTCATGAGTTTGTTGGGGACCAATGTATAGTTGTAGCATGTATTTTTGAAAATTGTGTTGTCACAACTGTAATTAATCAAATCATTGGTTTTAATCTAAGCTTAAATGTACTGTAAGTTGGCTAAAAAAGTATAGCATATTTAATTAAGCTAAAAGGTTATGTATGTTTCTGCATTTTCCTTCCATTATAATTTTATTCCTAATCTTTAATGTTTTCTCTTTATCTCAATTTATTACGTGAAAAATATGAAGAAATATTATGGGGAAAAAAAACCTCTCAATCTGATATTGATCAATGCGAAGCATACTATTAAGCTGTCGGGGGAGAAAAGAATAGAAGAATATACGGTCTTGGATATGAAGCAAAAACTTCCTACAGGCAGAATCTTTGTGCCTCATCATCTGTAGAACCTTCAGTTTCTCAATCAACATCGACAAGAAATATGGATGTGTTTGTAAAGCAAATGATTCCTGCCCTTACTAATCATTTTCTTCCGGTTATTATGGAGCGGGTACAATAAGTGGGTACTCCCATTGACAATCCATCACTTGTGACACCCATGGTGCCTCCTCCTGCTACTACTAATGAGGACGAGGTTAATCCCTTAGTTTCAAGTAATGAGGGTATCCCTTGGTCTCCTGTAGCTTTAATTTTTGATGTTGTCTGTCTTTTAAAAAAGTATAAATTGTGCGATAACAATAGTTGATGAATGTAGGTTCTCTTAAGAATAGTTGATAGATTGCTTTTGATGTTTTGCACCGAAAGTATGTGATTTGGATTTTTCTATCTACAGATTTTGAACCCTCTAAATATTATTTTATATGAATGTTTGTTATTTTAGAGGTATTTAGTAATTGTTATTTAATTTATTTCAGCAATGTATATTTAAAATAAATAAATGAAATGATTTTACAAGAAAATTTTTAGCAACAAATTTAATGATGATTTGGTCGTTGCTATAAAAAAATGTTGGCGACGGATTAGCAACGAAACATTTAAGTGGCAAATGTGTTGGCTCAAATAACAGAATATTTTGTGACGGATTAGTGACAGAAATTCCGTCGCGAATTTATTTTAAATGACGAAATTAATTATGAAATTAGCAACGAGCTATATAAGTATAACGACGGATCAGTCCGTCACTAACAAGTGGCGACGGAAAATGTTCGTCTCTAATACGTCGCTAAACTTACGACGGAACTCATTTTCCGTCACTAAGAGATTATTAACGAGCGAAATAGTAACAACCAACAATCCGTCGCTAATCCGGTTTAGCGACGGAATAGCATAAATTATCGACAGATTTCGTCAGTCGCTAAATGCTGATTTTTTGTAGTGATATTACTCTTATGATAACTAATAGAATTGATCATGTGTAGGTATATAATGTGATGGTTGATAATTGTAGGGAAAATGGGGATATGGGTTTGAGTTGCTTGATAGTTTGTGCTTTCCTTATAGAGATGTTTATTCATGGAAAAGTATGCTTCATGGATTAATTGCGTTTTATGGGAAGATAGGTTGTTTGGTATATGCTTGGAAGGTATTTGATGTGATGGTTAGCAAGCAGGTTTGAGCTTGGAATATTAGGGAGAAGCAAGCATTAACGATGTGTGAGAAGATGAGATCAAAGGGGCTGCAACCAAATGAGATTACCTTCGTGGCAGTTCTATCAGCTTTGTGTATATGTCAAGCTTGTCGATTTCGATTTTCAATTTTTTGAAGTAATGTCACGTGAATTCAGACTTGTAGCTAAAATTGAACATTATGGTTGTGCGGTTGATCTATTAGGGAGAGTTGGGCTACTGCAGAAAGCATACGACTTCATAAAGAAAATGTCTTTTGAAGCCGATGCTACTGTGTTGGGGGATCTGATGGGTGCTTGTAGACTTCATGTAGCTTTTGAGTTGGGAAATGAAGTAGCACAACTATTGCTTGAGTTGCAACTGAATCATTCTGGCGTTATGTGCAACTATTATGCATTTATGCTGGCGCAGAGAGGATGGATCATGTTGCTTCCTTGAGAAAATCAATGTTAGATGCTAGAATACAACAATTTTATTTAGTAAGCTGATAAATGCAGCAGCTTGCTAATGGAATCTTGATTCATCTAAAAGGATCCTGCATATGGATTTAGCTCAAAGATTTAAGCACTGCTTAAAGAAAGAAGTAGTCATAGCTTGACTGATCAAGGAGGAGGGCACATTTTTTGTGGAAATGCACAACAAACCTGGTTCCAAAGTCTGTTTGTCGAGGTATTTCTTTTTGTTTTCTACTTTTCTTTTTCTGAATCTTTTTCTTTGCCATGAAACTTTGAAATTATGGAGCGGCTTAGTAATTAATTAATCTGAACAATAGTTGATCACGATAAACATTACCTATAGGCAAGCTGTTCTGCTTGATTTCTTCCCAAATGAAGTTATGACATGTTTTCTTTCCTTTGATTTTTTGTGACACTGTTTGCTCCATGTTATAGTGATACACGAGAGGCTGCCCTTATAGCGTGTAATTCTGAATTCATTGATTATAGTAACATAAGATTCTCTTTCTGAGACCATGAAGCCGTGTTAGATACTAGATTTTCTGAGTTATGGACCAAAAGATTCCCATTTCTGAGATTATAGTCTCTTCCTCATGATACGTCAGTTGGGCATTTTGCTGCCGTTTAATGAAAAAAGTTTATATAGTTAAGATAACAGACTGCAGCTTTGGTCCATGGTTTCCTAATGTTTCTTTGATCTTTTGATGAAATACCATCATGAGTCTGTATACAAGTATTTTCGAACTCTGTAACTACAAATATTTTTTTCTTGAACTTAAAGTAATATGTTCTACTCGGGAAACTCTCACTCTTGGAATTCCATGTGCAAAATTAAAAGTACTATGGATCAATATATATTATGGAAAATAGGCAGAGGAGATGTCTCAGTGTGGCAACATAATTGGACAGGATTAGGAGCTCTCTGGCAATTTTTCCCTGATGATAGAAAACGAAGGGAGCAAAAAATTTCTGATATCTACATCAATGGACGATGGCATTGGGGAGGCGGGACATTTTCATACCTAATCATGTGATGGAGCATATTCATAGTATGAATGTAGATTTGAACTTAAATATCGAGGATAGGCCTATTTGGACTCCAACGCAAAGTGGTTCCTTCACACTGGCCTCAGCTTGGGAAATTCAGAGACAGAAGAATGATAAGAGCTGGTTTGATTCCAATACCTGGTGTAAGAAAGTGTCTCTCAAGATGAGTTTCATCTTGTGGAGAGCTACAAGAAAAAGGTGAATTACATAGGGATTTTCCTGGGATTAGTATGAAAATTTGGAGGAAAATAAGTTTCCTGCGGATTTTCATACTAATCCCTAGGAAAATCCCCATGTAATTCACACTTTTCCTATAGTGCATAGTGAGAGACAGAATCCCCACATATTCTAGACTCACAAAGATGGGAATTGCTATGCCGTCAAGATGTTGCTGCTGCAAATCACCTCAGGAGGAAGATGTTGACCATTTCAGCTGCTCTGGGGAATTTGCAAAAAAGATTTGGTCAATTCTTTGTGGACCACTGGGGATCCCTTTCGAATACATTCCCATCAGAATGTTAATCAAGTTTTGGTGGACTTGGAAAACAAAGAATCTAGTCCTGAACATGCTAATGAAATGTCTCCCTGCTATTACCTTCTGGGAATTGTGGAAAGCAAAATGTGGGGCTAAATATGGTAAGGACATTTACAACACAAGGAAAACTATTAACAATATCTCTACATCTTTAGTCCTGATTCTTAAAGGACAATTTGAGAAGATTAAGGTAGACCCTGACTGGGAATCCATCTGTTACTTGTTGATAAGCAACATCTCCGATAAAAGAATTGTTCAGGTTAAATGGTTGAATCCCTCTAGCAGCTTTGTGAAGATTAATTCTGACGGAAGTTGTAAAGATGGTTATTATGGAGGAGGAGGGGTGATTCGAGACTACCATGGGCATCTCATTTTTGCTTATTCACTAAATCTTGGACAGGGTACCAGTAATTGGGAAGAGGCTAAATCATTGTTGTATGGAGTTGAATGGTGTGTGAGGAATGAATATGATTATATTTAAGCGGAAAGTGACTCCAAGATCTTGGTGGACTGTGTGAATGACATCAACTTCATACCATGGAGAATTTATGATGAATTGAAAGAATTGAAAGCTCATATGGAGACTACTGGCTTCATTTTAAGCCACTGCTACAGAGAGGCAAACAAAGTTGCGGATCTTCTGGCATCTCTTAGTTACGACAATCCTAACAACATGGTCTATGATGCTTTTGCAGAATTACCAACTAGAGCAAAAGGACTAATGAACATGGATAGGTGGGAGATGACTAACTTTAGAACCATGAAGAAGAAGAGGAATGATCTGATTTGGGAACCTCCTTGAGGGCAATTTTGTGTACTAGCAGTACATAGCCAAATGTAAAAGCCACCTCTTGCATTTTCTTCATCTCAAATAGGATAGCTTGATATCCTCTTCTCTTATTAGGGAGTAGTAATTCACTGATTGTAATCTCCCTCAGATCATATGTAACTTTTTGCTGGAAGATGAATAAAATGCTTTTTTGGTGAAAAAAAGAAGTAATTTGTTATATGTTTGTGTTATGATGTCATGTGGAAGAGTTGAGTGAAATACAATGTTTTTGTTAAAGAGTGATTTAAAACGACTGACTGAATTGGGACATCGGTAGTTTAGTAGAACTAGTTTTTTGGTCTTTGTTAAGTAGTTTTCTATATTTACTCAAGTTTTATTAATGTTGTTGATTAAGTGTTGTAGTGGGTTACATGACCTGTATTTTGGGACTTGGTAGAAGGTGGATTTACATATCCCGATGAAGAAAACAAACTGCGAGGCAACAAGCAAAAAGATGCTAAGGCACTGGTGTTTATTCAATAGGTTGTTCATTATAGTGTCTTTTCAAGGATAGCAACAACAACCACATCAAAACAAGCCTGGACGATTCTCAAGAAAGAGTTTCAAGGCGATTCAAAGGTCATTGTTGTGAGACTGCAATCACTTCAGAGTGATTTTGAAACCTTGATGACGAAAAGTGGAGAATCCATTGCTGGTTTTCCAAATTTCTCTGCACTCTTAGTCTAAAAAATTTGGTATCAGAGCCATGAAAAGTAGCAATAGTGCATTGAGTGCGGCACAACCACTTATTCCTGTCTTCATGGGAGAAAGCTACGAATTCTGGAGTATATGTATGAAAACTATACTCAAATCTCAAGATCTTTGGGACTTGGTAGAAGGTGGATTTACATATCCCGATGAAGGAAACAAACTGCGAGGCAACAAGCAAAAAGATGCTAAGGCACTTGTGTTTATTCAACAGGTTGTTCATTATAGTGTCTTTTCACGGATAGCAACAACAACCACATCAAAACAAGCCTGGACGATTCTCAAGAAAGAGTTTCAAGGCGATTCAAAGGTCATTGTTGTGAGACTGCAATCACTT
>JAJONR010012918.1:0-16539 GCA_029582245.1 Solanum etuberosum | reverse complement strand
TCTTCTAGGCACTCAAATTCCACGACTTTTTGTAGGAAGAAAAATGTACCTAAAACATAAAATATAAAAAGTGATAGTTGGATTATTCAATAGAGATATCATATATTGGAGATAATTAAACATGGATTAAAAGTCCAAGAATTCACATTCTTTGACAGTTTTCTTTTAATAATAATTGAGTTCATATCATTACAAAGCTTTTATATTTATATAGAATGCTAGTTATATATACTCATATTTATTATTATCGTTAAATATAATATAACGATGATAATATTATTACCGTTAAATTCTTTATTTGTTGTAGTGTTTATTTATTGTAAAATTGAACACTTAAAAACTTACAAAAGAGCTAAGAGAATCCCAACATCTACTACACATACTTTACAATGTAATTTTTGTCGAAGAAATTTTATTTGGCCAAAGCCCAAAGAGGTAGAGTTTAGGGATTGCACTAGGTGTTGGCTTGTTACAATTTTGACAAACTTCATATTGAACCAATTGTAATTGTTGCTTACTTAGAACCTAACTTTATATTTCAAAGTTGAAGTTCAAATTATGACATATGAGTTTGAAGTTGGGTTCTATCAAAGCGCAACGTTAAACTCTTATGTTTGAAGTCTACATTCAAGATTTAAAGTTATGCTTTGATATATTAAGTTTAGATTCACATATTTGAAATTTGAAACTGTGGTTTGTGTACTTGCCCCATGGTATACATCAACTATGTGGCGAAATCAAAAAATTTCTTTATATATATATATTTATTTATTTTTCTTACGAAGGGTGTTCGATTGGCTATCCCGAGCTATGTGTGACTACGCCCTATGTCATTCCATGTCTGGATTAACTAATGGATCTTGGTTGGCCCAAGTGCCATCAACAATTTGAAAAACCATGACTTTTGCTAATTTGGACTCTTCACAAAATAGAGTTATTTGATCTTCCACATGGGCTTTATTAGTCAGCATCCTAGGCCCATGCCTCTCTCACTCAGTCCAGTCCAAATTTAATAAAAATAAGGAAAACAAATTTCATAAGTGGTCGAACGCCGCGGATTGTCTCATCTCCATCCTTCAACACTCTTTAGTCCACTACCCACTCACCCCCACCCCTAGGCGGTCCACTCCACACCCGACACCACCCCTACACCATTTATCCTCAACGTCTATAGTGTATGCCTAGATTATAAAAAAATAAAAAAATTAGAATACTATTCGTTACCTACATATCATATAATAAATAAGGAATTAAGATCACTTATATATCATGAAAATATAGTTTCCTCATGCGAATGCACCCTAAATGTTTGCACTAAACTTTTCAATTTTCTATCTAAGATGATGTGTTTTATTAAGAGGGCACAAATCTTTACCATTGTGGAACTCTTTATTCCTTTGTGTTTTCATTAGTCTATTCTCAATATTTAAAAAACTACGGCCCAACTTGCACATTAATCATCTTGAATAACGAATATTTCTTAACCAACATCGATTGTTATGGAATGGTTGGAATTCCGTCATCTATAATGAGCGATTTTGGGTTTGCACCTTTGAGAATGAAAAAAAATCGTGTTGAAAGTATCGTTTACAGATGGAATTCTCCAATATATGAATCTGAATGTAATCAGGCTCTAATGAGCATACTGAATATCAGGTGGGAAACCAAAATAAACGAATATTCAATTGGTTAAAATTATCAATTGAGAATATTAATTAATGATAATTATTGTTGATAACTAAGTGGTGCATATGTAGGTTGATATTTTAATATTATGCTAAAAAATAAGGTTAGTGGCATCTTACTAGCTTAATTAGGTGCTTAATTAAACCTCATTAAAGTAATGATCCTTTGCTTATGTCTTTGCTTACACGATAGAAACACCGTATATCGCTATTAATTTACTATACTTTCTGCATAGATATATATAATTACATTTTGACTTTACTCAAATAATGCAGTGGAGGCTGGAACACTCTTTTATTCTTTAACAAAAAATTAAACTTCCACAAGAATTTATGCTCTTAATTTGGTTGGAAATTAAATTAAAGAAGAATTTTGTACTGTATTTCTTCCGAGTACAAACTGAGGTCGAACATCCCTATTGTAAAATATAATGTTGGGGATTGACAAAATATTAGACTGATGTCTAACATCTACAAAATTTTAGACCGTTCTTTATCATTTTCTCATCCTTGAGTCTAAGGTATATCAGAAACAATTTTTCAATCTCCATGGTATGAGTAAAAGTCTGTGTACACCTAACACCTATTTTCCTCAGACTCGTCTTTGTGGGATTTCACTGTGTTTATATATTGTTGTTGTTGTCTAGCGTTTTCTCATAAAATTTTCGATTTTGCTTTAAAGAATTCTTTAAATGTGATCTAAAACTGAAAAACATCAATAAGTTACGAGAGAAATTAGAAAAAACATACATCGTAGGACTTTTATTTAAGAAATTCCTGTATAAGAGCTTTGTATTTCCTGTATCAATTACATAACATGACAAAATTTAGCATAGTTTTTGATATATTTATTTGATTATGTTCTTTTATTCTATGTGGACTTGTGGTACGTAATTGGATGGAATTTATGCCATGTACCTTTAGAGACATGCTTTTTGGAGAGGAACAAGAGAACAAGCATCTACATGACAAGATACAATATTATTTATCTAAGATTGGAAAGAAAAATAAAATATTTTTTTACTCTGGAAAATAAAAGTAAAACAGAGAATTTGGATAATACATAAGAATATGAAAATTGGCACTTCACAAAAGCACAATGATTATGATGATTACATAGATGCTATCTTTTTGTGTTTATTAAGCTTCTAAGTAAAGCTAATAATGTTTGCCTAAACAATTTTTCATATAGATAATTCCAAAGTACATCATGACAATGCTAAAAGTAGCCTATATATATCAAAATAAGGTTGTGAATATGCTAGTGTTAGGTTAAAATTATAGTACATTATCAAGTCTAATAGTAACTATGATAATCACCAAGTAAAACCTATTTAACATATAAGTTATTTTCCTATATATTCTTTCATTTTTTTTAGTCTTACTAAATTCTATATAGATATTTTTTTGGCGATCAAATATACATACATCTAGTTCTCCCTCTTTCGCCATTTATATTGTGATATTTAGCTAGACACGTAGTTTAATAAAAAAAAATTAGATCTTGCATTTTCTTCCTCTAGTTCTAGATTGATTTTTATGACTTTCTCCTTACTCTTTGTTCTATTTTTCTATTTTCATTCTTTAAATAAGAGTTAAAGGAGAAGGGGAATATAATGAGGAATTGAGTTCTTCTTTTCTTTTTGTTAAATCTTATGGTTTTCAAAATTCACAAGCTCACCTACTTTAGATTCCTGTTGTGCATATATATATGACTCATTTAAGGTGAAATACTCTTGATAAAGATTTTTTTCATTGTCCAAAATCAATCTCAAAACTTCTGATAATTAAAGACGGAACGATTTCATCATTCTAACTTCTCTTTTCCCTCAAGTTGAAGCAGTTATCGTAACCGTTTGAGGAAAAATAGAATATACCCAATGTGATTTCATACGATAATTAGGAAAAACAATATATATATATATATATGGCTCCTTCACCTACATCCCTCCATTACTCATTCATCAATATAGTAAAATAGAAAACAAAAAAAGTGGAAACTCACGAAAAAGTTCCACTAACTTATTCCAGACACATATAAACAAATGAAAAGTTATATTTCCAATCAAATAATCTATATATCTTTCACATTGGAACTTCAATTATTCCTCTCATTTCTTTTGTTTTAAATTAAAGTAAACTAGTGCCAGCTATATGCACAAATAATAGATACAAACAGCTAGTTTTAAAAGCTCCTTTTATCCCTCATTTCAACTAAATCTAGCTACAAACAAAATTCCTTTTTGTAAACTAATTACTAGCATTATGAGGCCAAAAATAATAATAATCTGTTTTCATACCCCTATCGTTTTTTGTTGAACACTATTGGAGTCTGACGAAATTCGGACCGCCGTCCATTCGGGGTGGCGCTTCCAACAAGAGTTTCTTCATACCAAAGGCTTGAACATGAGACCTCTGATTAAGGGTGAAACAGTTCCACCACTGCACCGTATAGCCCCTACATACTCACATATAGTGGTCCAAAAATATTGGCCAAAGTTGCATCATTTTGCCTGTGCTGGTCCATTCTTTAAAGCCTCATTTATTTTTCCTTCTCTTTTATCATTCTTTTTCTTTTTTCCATCATCGTCAGCCTGCTATGGACCTGGAATAATACTACTAGCTAGTACTGTAATTAGTTATATGGCCCCTACAAAAAATAATTCTTTTTTGCCCTCTTTATTCATTTCATCCCCCACTTTTCTAGGGTTTGATAATAGAAAGTTTTAAGTTTTATACACGGTCAATATACATAAAGAATCATTTACACTATTAGGTCATGATTCAAAAGATATCTACATGGTAAGCATACGTCCTTACATTTGTAATCTTGAAAAAAATAAAACAAGTTATCTGCTATAACAAATAAAAATAACCTGATAGTATAAAAAATTCTTTATACTGACGATGTATATAACTTAAACTCGTACAACTAGTATGTTTTGTCTTGATTATCTGAATGTTCCTCCAAAGGTGGGAGTCCAAAAATCAACTGTTGTTTCATGAGTTACTGGAAAGGTACTAGAAACTGGGACCAAACATAATCCTCGACTTCTAAGATCTTGTTTTCCTCCTTCTGAATTTACATTGGATTTATCACCGGTACTCTGCACAATATATCGAATAATTTTTACACTATCAGGTTTATCTAAAAAATAACTATAGGTTTCATTAAATACGAGATCATCGTCAATAACCTGGAAAATAAGGCCGGCTATGACAAATTAAAAGTAAATGGTTAATGGAATTTTTTACACTGTCAATATTTATACATCGACATTGCACATATAAAATGTAATGCACATGTCCTTACTAAGTATAACAAGTAATACGTCTTATTTTCAAACTTTTGAATTATGTGTTAAATAAAATATACACCATTAATAATGTTGGTTTTAAGCTACACTGAAAAATTAAATAGTAATTTTACCTGTTGATGTTGTATGGAAGCTCCACTTTTCATGTATGGGGTGCTTAATACCTGTTATGTGACACACACAAAAAAAGAATTAATTAATGCCTAAGAAGTCGTTAATTCACTATATATAACATGCAATATTTTCTTTTACTCTCCATTTTTATTGAATTTTTCCTTATGGATTATTTCATTAATTGGCGATACAAAAGCAATAAAACAAATAATCAAGTGATCTAATTAAATAGTTAATTAACAAACTAACTTACATTAACTTGATCATGGAGGAACTTTATGTACTCGATTGCTTCCGATAGCACAGAAGCTGTATCAGTCTGAGGAAATTTAAAAAATAAATAAAAATTAATCAATGAATAAAATGTCATTTTCGTATTTTCAGAAAATTAATCACAAGTCTCTCGATATATATAGAGGAGAAAGAAAAATCCCGAAAAATTCGTCAATTAATCTCGACGGAGATTAGGATGATGAGCTTTGATGATATAGTCCTATAAAAAATGTTTAGGTAAGCTTATAAGTTGATCAAACTAGCTTAAGTTTTTTTTTAAAATAAATAAATAAAACATTTAGAGTGCTTATGATTCAACATCTAAGCAAAAGTCTAAAATAGTCCCTAACTCATTGCTTTTAAACTTATATAAACACTTTTAGTTTGATGAGGTATTTTTCGATTATATTCATAATATTTTCTCTCTATTTGCAAAATTCTTTTTTCACACTTTTATCTATACATATAACTGCTTATTTATAAAATCAATTTTAACACTAATAATTATCAATTACTTTCCATTTAAATCCAAAAGAGCTCATATAACCCTTTCTATTAAAGTGAAAAAAATATTGAGGCGCAATTTTGTAATTATATATATACCTTTCCAAAAGGTGAGACTAATTGTTGAAGTGCAGTGATTCTGTCTCCCATTTTCTCTTTCCTCACCTAAATAAATAAATAAATATCAAGAACAAAGAAACATATTCTCATAATTATAATTCTGATCGAATAAACAAATAAACAAAATGTCCCATTTTGTCCTTAATTAATTAATTAATTAACTTAATTCAAATACCTTAAAAGCTGGCAATGGAGAAGGTGCTTCATTCCTTGGTCTCTTATTTGATGTTTCACTGCTATTTTTCTTTGTTATTGCGCTTATATTCCTAACTTCACCTGTATGCTGTTGCATCAAATGCACCAATATTGAGAAAATCAAAATCCACACATAAGCAAAAAAAATAAAAAATAATTGAGTTTTACTTATTTGTTTCTTCGATCGCTATTTATGTGATACACTTTCTTTTATAGTCTGTTACTAAGAAAATGTTACTATACCTTTTTTATATTTGGAACAATTTTATAACCTTAGAGTTTCCATTTTTCCACAATTAGATTACTTTCAAGTGTCTAATTAAGGCTTGTTTAGTTTTCTACCACTAGTTTTTAAAAATCTCATTTCTTTCAAATTAAACTCCTTGCTTAGTGAAACAGTACCACATAAATTGAAACTCAAGTGCATTCCCTTTATTTCATTTTGTATGACATTTTTTTACTTTTTAATCTAATACAAAAAGAATGAACAATTCTAGATTCAAGAGAACTCTTAATTTTTAAAATTTTCATTTTACTTTCTTTTTTTTTTGCATGTTTTATCTCTACGAAATAACATGACATGACAAGAATCATTATTCTTTTCTTAAATATTGAATTCAATCAAACACAGTCACATAAAATAATACGAAAAGAAAGTAAAAATTAATTCAATTACCTTTGGTTTCTCATCAACCGTTGGGTTGGTGGGGAGCTGAGGGACGAAACTCGATCGGACGTCCTCCGCGGCTGCTGATGTGGCATTCCAAAAAGGCGTGCCACCAGAGAAATGTGACAACTGGCTATGAGATAGCGGTGGCGGTTGTGACAGTGGCCATTGTTGTACTACTTTTGGAGGATCCGATGTTCGGAGAAATTGAGGAAATTTAGACCAAGATGAAGATGAAGAAGAAGTAGGAATATTGACATCACAATTTGGTTGGTTATTATATGAAGGATTATAATATAAAGATCTACTAACACTTGAAAAATTATTTGATTCTTGTTGTTGACTATTAAGGTCAGAAATTAATAACCCTTGTAACATATTTGATGGACTTCCATAAGGTACTGCTGAATTTTCAAGATTATTATGACCACTAAATAATTGTTTATTATAATCATTTACTGAAGAATCATCAGAATTTCCATGATATAATTTTTGTGTACTCCAATTATTATGATCTTGTTCATGACACGATCCTTCTTGTTGATAATTTGCATTTGAACTCAACCCTTCTTGAATTAACGAACGAAAACCACTCCCGGATTTTTCACTCCGACTACAGAAAAAAATAAAAATAGTATCAATAATAAAGAGGATTCAACATATATTATATATATACTTCAAAAAAAAAAAATTAAACATATATATACAGTTTAATTTTTCAATAAAGGGGTTCATCGCCTCCTAGCTCTACCATTGAGTGGAACATGAGCAAAACACAAAATTTTATGTAGAATATGAGTTCGATCGAGTACCACTAAATTTTTAGACTGAATTTATCAAATTTAAATCATATACCCAAATTCTAATAGCTCTATCATATGATGATTCAATATAAGTTCTACATCTTAAAATCAAGCTAATTTTGGTTTCGATTTTATGATAATGAAACCAACCAGCAAAAAACATAAACATATACTACTTACAAGAAAGGTTGATTCCAATCAAGTCCTTGAGAAGATAAACCTAACCCCATCATTTGTAAATTAGGATCATCAACAGATAAAACGCCTTGCCCCGCGCCTCCAACTCCTCCTCCTCCACCGCCAACAGAAGATTCAGAGGCGTAACGTTTATGGGAATCAGTGCCCGAAAAAACCATAGAAGTATTTTCGGATCTAACTTTAATATCCTCATGAATTTCTGTCGGCCAATTAACAAAGTTGCTCGCCATGCTGCTTAGTCCGGTTGTACTCGATGCTGAAGGTGTTGTACATGATGAAATTCCGCTATCGATAAACTTATTTCTAGATGATGATGTTGTTGTTGATGAAGCTGAAGTTGATGATTCCCACCAATTTCCTCTACCTAGCTGAAATTCTTCCGCCATCGCGATTTTCTATCGAAAAAAATAAAAGGAAGAAAAAAAAAAGAAGAGATTTTTTTTTTAATATGTTCCAACTTGACCAAATATATTACAAGTAGAGATAGATTCTTATTCTGGAAATTGCTTTGTTTTTGGTTCTTTGTGTTTTTTTTTTTAATTGGAAAAGAAAATTAAACAGAAAATTGAAATGACTTCGTTTCGCTGCATATGACTATTTATAGTACCCCTAGTTTAATGAAATTCAAAAATGACCACAATATATTGGTTGACTTTTTTGTGACTGATTAGACAAATGAAAGGGTTACACACCTTTTTAGAAATCAAAATTTAATTTCATGCTTAGCTAAACGGAATTAATTTAATTTGTTTGGTTTTAGGTAGTGGTGTTAAATAGGTGGATTCGAGCTTGAACGGGTTTAAATGAAATGAGTGAATAGATAAACAGGTTATTGATCGGACCACCAAACGTTACTTGGCTTGAATTGAAATGACTAAAAAGTAAGTCATAATTCAACTTACATAATTTTTATAAAATTTTAATTTCTTTTATATTTTTAAAATTAGTACCTAATAAAACTTTTGTTTTTTCGTATTACTATGATACTATATGAAATATCAAAATAATAAAAAGATATTTTAATAAGATTTCCTATGGATTAATTTGAGCTACATATTAGCTCAAATTTTATGAGCTGAAATTGGTTTTCGTTGAAATGAGATGAATTCATTTACCAACTGAAACATGGGCAAATTGGACGAATCGTATTTTTATGAGCTAATTTTATCACTCGTAACTTTCCGAATAAATTGTTTATGTTTTTAATTTAATAGTATTATCTTTTATAGTCAGCAGCACTAATGTTTTTATTACTCCCACTTTAACTTTTGACTTTAAATTATTTTCAATTTTGAGGGTTATGTATTTGCTTCAAAAAAGCTAACAATGCCAAATAAGCTTTCTCATACTCTGTCGAGTCAATATACCATTGATAGTTATAGACAAAAGCGTACACGTCACACACCACTATAATTTTTGGCCGATGTTTATAATTTATAAAAATCATTAATTACATAAAGCTCATGAACTAACCGTTGAGTCGAGGGTCAATTAAAAATAACATTATTTTTTTCATTTATCTTTATAAAATAGCTTACATAACGTATTATTTTCTCCAAACTCATGTAGTAAGTCGTAAGGTTACATTTAATATGTTATGTTGTAATTACATAAAGCTTATGGAAACTCTCATTATATTCTCTTATTAAGCCACACCATATATATATTTTTAATTTTTTTTTTAAAAACGAGAGTTTATATAAAAATAGACCGTGCGTGGATATGGACAAAATTATTTTTTAAGCAAAACAAAAGGGGGATAAATTAATAAAGTTACAATTGTTCTAGAAAAGGACTAGATTTTTTATTTTTATTTTTTTCTTTTCATTTTTTTGGGTTAGTAGTGGAAGTCAATGTCTTCAAATATCTTTTGCCACAAATTTTAGTTCACAAAAGCCATCATCTAAATTATGTTCTCTGAATCTTAAAGGTAGTTGCAATGAATTTAACATCAAATATATCCTCCTAAGACCGTCCATTTTGTCATTTCTCAAGCAACTTGAATTTGAGCTATTGTAGTTAAATCATTTTTAAATTTAGAATAAAAATTTTGTTTTTGAAATATATATATATATATGAAAAGGCTCTTTATTATATATCCTCAATGGCTAACGTTACTCTATTTAGCTTTTGAAAGCTTGGTAGGTGAATCTTAGACATCACCTACTTTTCATTTTCTTTCCGTTGGTATTTGATATTTACTTTACATCATATGGTTGAATCTCGATTAATACGAATTCGTGTTGTTCAAGGTAAAACTCTCTACAAGTTTCTTTTACTAGGATTCGAATTCAAAAACTATTGATTAAGAAATGAGAGATCCTATTCATTATATTCCATCAGAACATTTAATTTGATGGTTACAACTTGGGGTGTATTCAATATGAAATTTTTTTTGATTTTTTTCATGTTCGGCTGGTTAAAGTTTATAAAAAATATTTTCTCTCGGATAACAAATTCCTTGAATACTTAAAAATGAATTGTCTAATGAAATTAGAGAAAACAAGCACCATAAGTACATTCAACACCCCACACCCATCTTCAACCCTTCCCCTCCACGCGGTATTTATCTAAATTATATACAAATAATTTTAGAGTAATATCTATCAAATACAAGAGAATAAGTAAAAAAATCAACTTTTTTTTTTATACCGAACACATCCTTAGAGTTTAGTATATTTCTCCAATATACGCGTATTAATGAGTGATTGTTCATCATCAATATAATTATAATGACATTCATAAACCTCATCAAAACTCAACATGTTAGAGATTCATTTGTATATATCTTACCAATTGCCATCATCATGAATAATTGAATATCATAATATTGTGTTCTCAACAAAGGAGAATCCTTTAAACGTAAATGTAAATGGAGGAGTGTCCAAGAAGATTTATCATATATAGACTACTAGCTAGGTATATAATCATATCCTTTAATTTAGTTCAAATTAAATAATAACACGATGCTGACACATCAACTCACTACATTTTGTTCTATGAGTAGCCATGTCCCAAATTTATCTTCGAAAGTATTAGTATTAGTATTTAGTACATTAGGAGCCAAAAGAAGAATACCCCGTTTTCGAGATAGATCCAAAATTTAAAATTTATACGTTCTAATCTTATATTGATCTCAAGCTAATATATAATGATAATTAGATTAAATATTAACATGAATATGTATAAGTTTTTAATGAACAAAAGCTATTGTGATCAAAGTTTCTTATTTAATTTTAAATATTGACAGTATATATAACTTAAAAATTCTTTGTTTATTTAATCTTTTGGCTTCAAACCTAAAACAAGAAGTCTTATAATAACATAATATGATTGTCTCTTTCAGAGAAAAAAAATTAACAGATGATTGTCACATAAGTGATAATGTAGTGTACGACACTTTGGGATAATATAATTAGGCCAAATTAAATTCAGTATATCCGATATGTTATCTATCCCAATCTTAGTATCTCTTATACACAATGGGAAAACAGAAGAATATAGTAGTGTGGTTAATGCCGGTTTCTTCCTTAATTATCGGTTTCGAGTTCTGAGTATGAAAAAGTCTTTGTTAGGAAGCGTTTTTCTTCGAATGAGGCTCTACGCAGCGTGAATCCAAAATAATCAAGCTCTGATGTGGGTATTGGACATCAGGTGAAAACGAAAAAAAGAACTAAAATACTACTCCAATCAACAACAATAATATGTTCAGCGTAATTTTACAAATAAATTTTGGAGATAGTTATGTATGCATTGACCTTATTCGAACTTTTTAAAAAATAGAATACTCAAGTAAAATATTAAGATTTCAATACTTCAGAATAAAAATAAATTATTTTTCTTTTTTATGGTTAGGGTAAAAATTAAGTTGCGTGGGGATAGTAGAGTGGTAGAGTGAGGCAGGTGGTGGAGGAAGACCGGTTACCGGTTCCATCAGTCAAAAATCGGCGGCGTCAAATCACGATTAATTGCTATTTTACGCATTTTGACATTTTCGGTTTTGTATAATCTACAGGTCAACGATGGGTCCACGCGGCTGGCGCGCGTGCAGATATACTGGGGCCCGCATTGGAGACCTAAGAGTCAGAGCCTGAGAGCGACGCAAAACATTCTTCTTGTAATCATTTCATCCATCACTTAATATTATTTTTTGATTTTTTACAAAAATTCTTCAATAATAAAAAAATAAAAAGATTTCCTTAAATGGCTACTATAAATTATAAAACACATTCTTATTTCATCACTGATAGCCACAACGTATTCTTACATGAATTACTATATATGTCCTGCTCACGGATACGGATTCAAGAGTTTTCCAGAAGCCAGGTGGAAGTTCTTCGAGAACACATTAACTTTTGATTGAATCTTATATTTGTATTGGGGAAAACTAGTAAATATTAGTTGAAAATCCATAAACAAAGTATGTTATCGATCTAGCAGAAAAGGAACTTGTTATTATCTCAACAACCCTCTTAGTGAATCCTCCTATTATGTCATTATGGAGTGTTTTTTTTCTTTTAATAATATTGAAATAATTTTTTTATTTCCATAGTTAAGTAAACATCTTCCAGCCTGGTTAGACAATAATCTCGACTGAGTATTGAAAAAGATTATTTCAACATTAAATTTAAATAAATGTGTTGACTTTAAAAGCATTGTTATTAATTTTTAGGTACGTACCATATGTGTTAATAGTTAAGAAGTATAACCTTCACTATATGTAGCCACATAATTGTATGGTGTTTACTATTATAATAATTATTATTATAGTTTATAAAATAATTATACTACCCAAGTTTACCTTAAAACACAATAATCGCATTCTATTTAAAGCATGGGTGGAATCATAATCACTTTGGAGCATACTAGGTTCTTTAATTTATTTTGGGGTAAATTTAATTAAAATGCTGAAATCATGAGCATATACTATGTTACAATATTAATTTGATAAACTTTTTAATGTTATTTGTTTATGTAATGTGAAATTAAGATTTTGAGAGGCATCATGGAGTACTAATCATAGACATTTATAGCAAATCTATGAAGGTAATGATTCTTAGTTTTTGTCTTATTTTATTAGTGTTCTGGTGAAGAGGCAACTATCAACAGACATAACTAGGTGGACAAAATAATAGAATGTCTCATGAAAAAAAATATAATTCTTGTTCTTTGGATGGACAAATCTTATGTAATTCTGAAAAGAGACTTAATTAAATAAGATTTTAAGTAATATAAATTATTAGTGTAAATAATGTTTGAACCATCCGATTATATTTATCTGTTATAACAGATAATATTAATTATTACTTTCAAAGATTTAAAATTTTATAATTTAAGAAGACTTGTAGATTTTTTTTGAATGTCTTGATGGTATAAACGTAAGTTTGTTCTACAAAGTGGTGGTTCGATCAGTACCATTGTATTGGTAGAGTGTTGGTCAATAAAAAATATTCACGTTCAATAGATGAAGATAGTGGAGATGAGGATGCTTCAATAGATGAGTGGGTACACTTGGAGAGATATGATATATTAAGAATGAAACTATATCAAACACGCTGGGAGTTGTCTCATGGAGGACCGGATGAGAGAAGCAAAACTAAAATGGTTCAGACATATGAAGAAGAGGTGTGATGAGGTGTGAGAGTAGGTTGGCTAAAGCATGAGTTAGAAGACGTAGATATAGGTTGAAGAAAAATTCGGGCTAGGTGATTAGACAAGACATGGCACAACTCTAGTTGACTAGGACATGACCTTAGAAATGAAGGTATATGGATTATTGAGGATTAAGGTAGAAGATTAGTAGGTTGTCGAATGTTGAAACGTACTTCTAGACTCTAGTAATATGATTTAGGAATCACGTAGTTTCTTTTCCTTCAATATATATTAATATATGTTGCTACACTTGTTTTATACATTGTTATTTCGTTGTCTCTTTTTCTTTCTTACTTTCCTGCATCGATCGGTTACATTTTTTTCTGAGACGATGGTCTATCAGAAACAACCTCTCTACCTCGCAAAGATAAGATAAGGTTTGCGTACATCGTGCATATCTTCTTAAAATCTCATTTATGAAATTACAATGAATATATTATATATTAACTGATAGTATACAATATAATTCACACCAACGCGTAAAAAAACTTAAACTCATTAAATAATTAGCTAATTTACAAATATTTTATTTTCAATCTTAATTTTTTTTGATTGTTCATATATACGTGAAATAAAGGTGTACAAAAGAGTTATAAAGTAGAATTTCACATTTTAAATTTCTAAATCATAACACTATATTATGAAGTAAAAAGAGGTACAATAAATCATGATGGTAAAGGATTTACTAATACCATCATTAATTTTTTGGATATCATGAATAAAATTCCTTTATATTTCGGTTGTCGGAAGTTATGTAGAATTCGCAGTATATTTACTTTACTAATTATACCATCATTATTTTTGGAGCTACCTTAGTACTTATAGGTATCTTAGATAAATATTATATTATAATTAAGGATATACATATAATTGTGTATATACTCGTTGGTTGATTAAATATAATAAATTCGTACCCTAAAATAAAAAGTTCTGATCTGGAAAGATCAAAATAATCCACAATTTTCTTTAGTTTTGTATATGATGTTGATAAGATAACTTCAATTAAGAATCGAAGTGAAATACACTAACGTTAGTTATATAACCTTTTTTTTTCTTCTATATATGATTATATATAGCATCTCTCGCGAAGGTAAATAAAAATATTTGATAAGAGGGAGTTGCTTGGATAGTAAATATTTCATACCCCCGATCTTAAAATTATGAAATCAAGTCATGGAAGAAACAAAAGAAGAAGAACGAGAGACCGTCGAGAGCTATAAAAGGGATAAAAATGAAATTAAAAAACAGTGAAACTTTACTAGCTGTTACCCTCTACATAGTACATTTTTTTTTAAAAATATAACAATTTTTTTTTTAAAAAAAGAGAGAGAATGATGATGAAGTGGTGACACAAATATGAGGTGTAAAAGAAGACAAAACAAGTGGAAATAAAGGCCAGTGAGATATGTATATACAAGTAGGTCAACAACATGAAGTGATGGTCTCTCTTCAATCTCCATCCTCTTTTTAAAAAATAAAATAAAATATTTGGGATCGATGAAGATTACAAGATTGCTAATTGAATTCTCATCATTAAAGTGAAAGTTTAAATAATCAATCACTTCAATTCAAATCACTATAATATGAAGAATCAAATTCTTACTACCAATCAAATGAAAATTCAGATAGTTAATCAACTAATCTACTCAGATACCCTCGTATTTAAAAAAAATAAACAAAAGAAAAATCAGAGGGTATCTGTCAAGTGTGAACAAGTGAGAGTGATCTTTTTAATTCTTTTAAAACAAGAAGAAGAAAGAAGAAAGAAATTTTTTAGAACATGGGGGGTCCAAGTGGAGGTAGTCACATCCTTTACCAAAGGAAAGCAATTTGAAGTCTTTCTCTATTATTTAATTGATAGGAGCTTCGGAGCAATGATAAATATATATTTTTGTATAAACTATAAATTACTAGTTTAAATTATAGAATTAAACATAAAATCAGTTATTAATACTTGTATTAATTAACATAGATTTGTTATATTATTACACTTTTAAAGGAATGAACTTTCGTTCCCATAATGTTAACACGGTATATTTCGTTCATCGAGTTATCTTTTTTCAATCAGATAAAAAAATAAATTAGATCCAAGTGTTATGTTGTTAAAAAAGAAGAAAAAATACACATCAAGTCAATATTTAAATTCATCAAATTCAAAAAATTTAGTATGATCTTGTTAAGAGCGAAAAAAATCCACATCGTGCCATCGAATTCAAAATTTTTACCATTAGTAAATTAAACCATATACTCGATCGTGTACATTCCGTCCAATTTAACTCAACTTCAATTATATGTGATCATGAGTCATGACAAATAACTTTATTTATTTCTATACGAGAAAAATCATAAGTTACCTCTTATAGTTATTTTGAAAATCACTTACATATTTTAATTTTATGGACATTTCCATTTTATGATAAGTATAGTATTATTATCTACCTCAGGTGAAAAGTAACACGTGCAAATATAAATATAAATACACGTACCCCCACCCACAAATCTACTACTAATATATATACCATCATGAAACTTCCATATTCAAATAATATAAAAGTTTTAATTTTACATGATTTTAGTATATAAAATTGCACTTACCTACCATGCGTGCTTTAGACGACTGTTTTTTTTTTTATTCAATTGACTTTTACTTCTTCTTGGTTTGCTTTTCTTCTAGTGAAATAAATGCATCAATTAGTACATTCATGTTAACTAGGAATCTACAAACTAAATAATTACATAAATATATTACTATGACCTTAGTGCGAGTTAACACATGATTTCTTGATGGTAATAACTTATCCTCATTCGATTAATACACCAAATCAATAATAACATGATAAATATCGAACTTTATCTAATATGATAATCAAATTCAGTATGATATATTTGTTGATTTTTGGCTTCCTTTTTTTTTTGTCAAGTCCCACATCGGTGGGTTTAGGTTGGGGAGGAGGATTTGGAGGTTATAAATTAACCTCCTCCCACATCGGTGGGTTTAGGTTGGGGAGGAG